>CM033621.1:28719433-28784433 GCA_019453435.1 Rhinogobius similis
TCTGTGTGTGTGTGCTGTGTGCTGTGTGTGTGTGTGTGTGTGTGTGTGTGTGTGTGTGTGTGCGTGCGTGCGTGCGTGTCTGTGTGTGTGTGCTGTGTGCTGTGTGTGTGTGTGTGTGTGTGTGTGTGTGTGTGTGTGTGTGTGTGTGTGTGTGTGTGTGTGTGTGTGTGTGTGTGTGTGTGTGTGCGCGCGCGTGCGCGTACAGTACAGTACAGTGACAGAGTACAGGGACACAGTACAGTACAGGGGCAGAGTACAGTAGTGACAGAGTACAGTACAGTACAGAGTACGGTACAGTGACAGAGTACAGTGTTAAGTGCTAAATGGTCACATTTATATAGCACTTTTCAAGTCCTTCAGAGCACTATACATCAAGGAAGCACTCACCCATTCACTCACCCATTCACTCACCCATTCACTCACCCATTCACTCACCCATTCACTCACACATTCACTCACCCATTCACTCACACATTCACTCACACATTCACACATACATTCACACACACATTCACAGCAGTATTCACCTGGGGGAGCTGAAATCGCACCGCCAACCTGTGGGTCAGTGGATCTGACCAGGGATGTTTATGCTGAGCAGGAATCGAACCGCTGACCTTTCAGATCAGAAGACTCTGCCAACTGAGCCACTGAGCCACTGCCGCTGTTACAGTGGAAGGGCCTCAGGACGATGCAGAGACATGAAGCAGGTCAACACAGGTGGGATTAGGCACCGTTCCTCTTCTTTGTTGGGATGATTCAAAAGTGGGTGGGGTCACTGCACTTGGGCTGCTTTTCATTGGTAACATGTTTCTCTCATGAGATCTGGCAACCCTGCTTCTGCCCGGTCAGAGTAGGTTTGTGTGGGGACGGGATGGGGCCTGTGGGGTCCAGCACGTCACTGTCATGGTTGTCTCTTTCTCTCACCCTGAAGCTCCCCGTCCCCTCTTTGTCACTCTGTCTGCCTCCGTCTCCCCCTGTCTCCCCCTGTCTGCCTCTGCGGTGACGGAGTGAGTCCGGAGGGGCCCCGTGTGAGTGACAGAGGGGCCGACGCGTGACCTCAGACTCATGGGGAAATGTGGTGTGACACTGTGACACGCTGAGGGCCACCGCTGACGGACAGGGCCTGAGCTCCAGAGTCAAACACACTCTCGTCATAAATATGGGACTATTTATGGCTTGTCTCTGTTTTCACATAACCAGGTGGACTAGAGAGAGAGCCGTGCTGTTGTTGGGACGTGCACATTTATGACTGAAAGGAATAGTGGTAAAACGAACAGATGATGAAGAAGAATGAAGAGAAGACTGAGCAGGAGGGCACAGAAACAAGAAGGACAAGAACAAGAAGGGAGTCAGGGAGAGTTTGAACACTCCATTTCAAAGCCATGTTTCCACTGGTTCAGTCATAGTGTCTCCACTGCTTCATTTTGTTTCACCTTTAAGGGTTAGGTACACTTTGTGGAGTTCATCAGTGAAGTCCCCCACTTGGCTCTGGAAGTAAATTACCCATTTATTTTCCCCGTACAGAAAAAATTATATTCATATTAAATGTTTGTTTTTCCTTGGGTGAGTAATGAGCACAAGACGTATAATTTTATTTGAAATCTATTTCTGAAACTTTATAAACGTCTGAGTTATTAATACATTTAGAAGAATTTTAGGTTATTAATTGTTTAATTTTTAATTTTTTGGGACGAAAACAACTTTGTTATGGACACTAGAGTTGGTTAGACTCTGTTGTGTCCTTTAACTCTTACCGCTGCGTTTAAATGCACAGGGAACTCTGCACTAAACAACCATAATATGGATTTAGACCTCAAATGTCTACAAGCTTAGCAGTAATAGACCTGAAGGAGAAAATGATCAACGCAACAGATAAGAAACAGTACAGAATTGGTGTGTTTGTTGTTTTAAGAAAAGCCTTTGATACTATGAATCATGAGCTATTATTATCAAAATTATACAATTATGGAATCAGGGACAAATGGTGCACTAGCTACATCATCAATAGAAAACAATATGTACATTTTAATGAATAAGATTCAGAATGTAAAATGTGGAGTTCCACAAGGGTCCGTTCTCAGGCCATTATTTTTTATTCTGTTTATTGATGACTTGTGTGAATCCTTGAAAAGACTACAATTTTTGTTATTCGCAGATGACACTAATAGTTTTCTTTCTGGAAGTAACCTAAGCTAATTGCTAAACTCTTTCTGAGCATTTCTACCTCTAAATGCGATATCTGCTGCTCACCACCATAGCATCTTTTGAGCACTAACTTCACTAGATTGTATATAGCGCTGCCGCCATCTGCTGGCTGGATGCACTCAGTAAGTGTCATTTCACACAGGCTCATAAAACCTATCATTTAATAAATAAGAAACTTCTTTTGTTTCAAAACATGAGATGGCAAATTTAAGGCACTCAAGAGCATGTTTAAAGGGTAATAACAATATGAAAATGCATTATATTTTTTCTTTAATGATGCGTTGCAATCTACGTTCCTATACTCTCACCTGGTCATGAGCTCTGGGTAATGACCGAAAGGATGAGATCGTGGATACAAGTGGTTGAAATGAGCTTCCTCCGCCGGGTGGCTGGGCGCTGCCTTAGAGATAGAGAGGAGCTCAGTCACACGGGAGGAGCTCGGAGTAGAGCCACTGCTCCTCCACGTGGAGAGGAGCCAGTCGAGGTGGCTCGGGCATCTGTTCTGGATGCCTCCTGGACGCCTCCCTCGGGAGGTGTTCTGGGCATGTCCCCTCAGAGGAGGCCCCGGGGTAGACCCAGGACACAGGGACTGTGTCTCTTGGCTGGCCTGTGAACGCCTCGGGATCCCCCGGAGCTGGAGGAAGTGTCTGGGGTAAAGGAAGTCTGGGACTCCCCGCTTGGACTGCTGCCCCCGCGACCCGGCCCCGGATAAGCAGAAGAAGACGAAGACGAAGATGCGTTGCAAATGCAAATTTGAGTAGTTTCTCTTCAGATGTTTTCTCTGCTTGATGCTAATGATCTGGCCCTTCTCAAACGCACTGACATCTTTTCCACGACCACAGGATTTGTCTTTCCACATTTGTTACAGAAATTCAATTCAGTTTTTGTAGTTCCCAAAATCACAACAACAGTTGCCTCGATGGGCCACAGGTAGAAGCGGTTCAATTAAACAATGGTCAATAGAATTTAGCAGTGGATAAATGTCCCGGAGCCCCCCCTGTCCTTGACCCTCCTTCTCTCAAGGAAAACTACAAAAAACCCTGTGGGAAAAAGTAGAAACCTCAGGAGAACCACATGAAGGAGAGATCCTACTCCCACAGACGGACAGACTGCAGATGGACCAGGACTGACACATCCACTTGGACCAGAACCACTCAAGAGGAAGGTGGTTCATCTAATGAGGGAGAGTTGCTCTGGACAGATGGCTCCTCTAGACGAGTGTTTCTCAAACTTTTTACCCCAAGTACCACCAAAGAAAAGATTTGGCTTCCTGAGTACGACCAAATCTGAACTGGGTCTGTAACAGGACTGTTTCTAAATTAGGTATAAACCAGGTCTTAGACTAGACTAGAGAGCAAAAGAACAGAGCAAAAAGTGAATAAAATGTAGTCTAAATGAAGTGAACATTACAACTGAAGAGGTGTCCACGTACCACCAGAAGAACACATTTTGAGAAACACTGCTCTAGACAGTCCATCCAGCACAGAGAGATCCCCCAGGCAGACAACGAACAGTTCATCTAGAGTAGAGTAGAAGTAGCTCCTCCCAGTTCATCCAGATCATGTAAACAGCATGAACAGACTATATGAACTAATCTTAAATACTGTTGATGAAAGCAGAAGAACCAGAGGACAGTGTTCAGCTCCATACTTCCTCCAGCAGAGTCACTCCTGGGGCAGCGTAGCTAAGACTGTAGATTTTTATTTCTGTTCCTAACTGGCCTGGCCATAAATTATTTCAAAGAGGAGCGTTTTGAGCCTGGTCTTAAATGTAGAGACTGTGTGGCCTCTTTAACATGAACAGGAGCTGGTTCCAGAACACAGGAGTTTCTAGGAGACTTCTAGGAGACTCTAGGACCAACAGTAGTCCAGCATTTTGAGAACGAAGAGCTCTGTTTGGATGGTACTCTACTATTGCATCTTTGAGGTCGATGGAGCCATATCATTTATAGCTTTATAAGTCAGGAGGAGGATTTTAAATTTGATTCTGAACTCAATGGGAAACCAGTGAAGAGACTCTAACACTGGGGTAATGTGATCTCTTTTTCTAGTACCTGTTAATAATCTTGCAGCCGCATTTTGAACCAGTTGAAAGCTTCTTCTAGAGCTTTTAGGACTCACTGCAGGGCGTTACAATAGTCTAATCTGGATGTGACAAATGCATGGATGAGTTTTTCAGTGTCACTTTTAAGCAGGATTTTTCTCATTTTGGCAGATGTTACACAGATGAAAGTAGGCTGTTTTACAGGCTTGATGTAATGGGCTTTGAACGAGAGCTCTTGGTCAAATAAGACTCCAGTGTTTCTTACAGTAGAGCTGGAGGCTACAGTGATTTTGTCCAGAGAAACTATCTGGTCAGATAAAGAGTCTCGCAGATGTTTATGGCCAAACACAATGACCTCGATTGTGTCATGAGAAACGAGATTCCATCCACTGCATCAGTTGGGTTTAAGTACAATGTTGCAGCTGAAAGACGATCACCTGCAGCAGCATATCTATTTTCTTAATTGAATCCAGATGGCAATTTTTTTTTTCTTTTTTGGCCACGCAGTGTATACCCCTGTCTGTTTCTTCCCTGCTGCAGTTGGATGCCTCTCCTCAGAAGGAACACACACACACTTCTACGCGTGTGTTATGGGAGCTTTGAGATTCAAATCAAGACTATAATTGTAGTTCCTGAGTTTGCATGTACTTTTAAAAATCTGTTTAAATTGAACTGTTATCCAGTTTTCCTGTGGTGCGTGTGTGTAGTAGAGAGTGTAGAGTGTGCAGTCTGGGACGGCCTCTGGAGATGTTTCAGTGAGAAAGAGAAGTGGGGAACGCTGCACTGACAACCAGAAACACTTGTTCCAGAGGAACAAGTGTTTTGCACCTACGCAGACACAGGGAGAACATACAGACTCCACATAGAACGAGCCTATGGCTTGGGAGGTCTTGGTGTGAGGTGAAAGCACTAGCCACTTTTTTGGGGGGTCAGTTTGCACTCAACACATGCCTTTACAGGGAAAAACCAAACTGTCCAATCTGCATCAAGAGAAGTTTTATTATTTCACCGAATCCAGTTTGTCTCTAGAACATTGAAACTTTCTCCAAATGCCTTTTTCTCTCACAGAGACATAAAGATCAGCCTTAAAGCAGCTGCTTTAAGGCTCTACTGTCTTAAACGCTACAGTCTTGGACTGAACTAGACTCTGACGGATCGAACAGAAGGATTTCATTTTAAGCCTAGTTAATTCAAGTTTTATGTCAGAGAAAACTGAATCAAAATTTGAAGCTGATGCCAATTTTCAAACACTACATAAGGAATCCATAGTCATGGCTCTGTCCAATTTCAGATTTATTTGTCCCAAGTATGTGCCATTTTTGTTTATTTATTTTTTCACAACTTCTTATTTTTTTTATCAAATCAAATCAAATAAAATCAATTTATTTTTATAAAGCCCAAAATCACAACAACAGTTGCCTCGGTGGGCCACATGTAAAAGCAGTTCAGATAACTGTCCCAGAATGCCCCTGTCCTTTGACCCTCCTTCGCGGCGAGGAAAAACTACAAAAAACCCCATGGGAAAAAGTAGAAACCTCGGGGAGAACCACAGTGAAGGAGAGATCCTACTCCCACGGACGGACAGGCTGCAGATGAACTAGGACTGAGGAGCTAGAACCACTCAAGAGGGAGGTGGCTTTAAAGAGTTCCTCCAGGCGGAGCAGGAGCAGTCCACCCAGTGTAGAGAGATCCTCCAGCAGGAGATGAGGAACAGTTCATCTAAGTAGATGGAGTTGGTCCAGGCAGACGAGGTGTGGCTAATCCAGCTGTCCAGGCGGGTGGTGCATAGATCCTCCAGTGTAGAGATCGATCCTCCAGACAGATGGGGGTGGGGGGGTCGTCACTGGAGCAGCCGCCGCAGTGTCTGAAACAGTCTCCACTCCCCGGGGGAAGTAGAGAGAAAGAGAAACATGTGAACAGCAATGAACAGACTACAGTTGAAGTAATATTAAATATTGTTGATGGTAAAGTAGGAAGAACCAGAGGATAGTGTTTAGCTCCATACTTCCCCCAGCAGAATTGCTCCAAGGGCGGCGGAGCTAAAACTGTAGGTTTTTATTTCTGTTCCTAACTGGCCTGACCATAAGCTATTTCAAAGAGGAACGTTTTGAGCCTGGTCTTAAATGTAGAGACTGTGTCGGCCTCTTTTACATGAACAGGGAGCTGGTTCCATAACACAGGAGCTTGGTAGCTAAATGCTCGACCTCCTACTGTGCTTTTAGAGACTCTGGGGACTAACAATAGTCCAGCATTTTGAGAACGAAGAGCTCTGTTTGGATGGTACGCTACTATTGCATCTTTGAGGTAGGATGGGGCCATATTGTTTAAAGCTTTATAAGTCAGGAGGAGGATTTTAAATTTGATTTTAAACTCAACAGGAAGCCAGTGAAGAGACTCTAACACTGGTGAAATATGATCTCTTTTTCTAGTACCTGTTAATAATCTTGCTGCTGCATTTTGAACCAATTGAAAGCTTCTTATAGAGCTTTTAGGACACGCTGTAAGCAGGGCGTTACAATAGTCTAATCTGGATGTGACAAATGCATGGATGAGTTTTTCGGCATCATCTCTGGGCAGGATTTTTCTAATTTTGGCTGATGTTACGCAAATGAAAGTAGGCTGTTTTACAGGCTTGATTTATATGTGCTTTGAACAAGAGATCTTGGTCAAATAGGACCCCAAGGTTTCTTACAGTAGAGCTGGGGGCTACAGTGATATTGTCCAGAGAAACTATCTGGTCAGATAAAGAGTCTGACAGGTGCTTAGGGCCAAGCACAATGACCTCGGTTTTTTCAGGGTTAAGGAGCAGATAATTAAGAGTCATCCAAGTTTTTATGTCTTTCACACAGGCACTAAGTCTGTCTACTTGATGGGTCTGATCAGGTTTCATTGATAAATAAAGCTGAGTGTCATCTGCATAGCAGTGGAAGTTAATGCCATGCTTTCTGATGATCATACCTAAGGGCAGCATATAAAGTGTGAACAGAACTGGACCGAGTACTGAACCCTGCGGCACACCGTAGGTTACTTTAGAACATGGGGAAGATCTCTGGTTTACATTAACAAACTGGTACCTATCAGATAGATAGGATTTAAACCAGCTAAGGGCGGTTCCACTGACACCTACATCACATTCTAACCTCTGCAGTAGAATGTTGTGGTCGATGGTGTCAAACGCTGCGCTGAGGTCCAACAGAACCAGGATTGAGACCTGTCCATCATCAGCAGCTAATAACAGATCATTTGTGACTTTAACTAGTGCAGTTTCAGTGCTGTGGTACGCACGGAGCCCTGACTGAAAAACTTCAAATAGATTATTGTCCTGCAGGTGGCGACAAAGCTGTTTAATCACTACTCTTTCAAGGATTTTAGAGACAAAGGGAAGATTAGAAATAGGTCTTTAGACGAAAACATGACCTGATAAAAATGTGTACATACATTTATTTTTGTCTTCCTATTCACCTGCAGTGTCTCGCATTAACTTTTGTTTTAATCCTGGTTTAAAGTTATTCATCACGTTTTAGCCCTGATTAAGTTCTTTTCATACAAAGGTGACACTGCAGCCAAATACTGTATTATACGAGCTGGAACTTAGTACAAAAGTGACATCGACTTTCCCATATTGACACCATAAACACACTGAACATTAAATGGTGGAGTTTCTGTGACGTTTTAAGTGTTCTAAAATGGAAGAATGGCTCAGCAGTTACGAACCTGTGGGCATGTGATCTCAGCCGCTGTCACCGTCCATTTATTCACAGAAAAGAACTTATCTCAGACATTATCTCAGCATCAGACTGTAATATGCACTGTCTTCAGAGGCTGCGTGACCCCTGAATGCACCGTGATGCGTTTGAGGCTTTTACTGTGACTCGACACTTTTCAAATGGCACGAATCATCCGCACAGGAAATGGGCTCAGAGCTTTTATGTGAGGGAAAACACACCGTTCAGAGAGCTTTCATCGTCTGTGTAAAAACTGTGCTTTTAGGGCAGTTTGTGTGACGCTGCGGAGGGGCATTTCTGCTTCTTTTCTTGTTACAATGTGACAAGTTTTAGCCTTAAAATCGTATAAAATGGGAATTGTAAATAAATGATAAAATGTGAAAGGTTTAAGTAAAGAATTTGGAGCCAGGCTCTGTTCCTGCTGCATATTTCCACCATTTTTTGTAAACTCTATTCAATCTGTGGTCAATCTGATTCTGAGAGATTATTCTTCCAGACAGTTTGGACCATAGACTTTTAATAAACAGACGGGGCTCTCAACATGGCTAATCCGGTATGATTTGAAGGACTCCTGGTGCAGAAGTCTCATGTGTTTTCCCTACAGCCATTAGCATTAGCCTGCAAAAAACGCAATGTATGAATAATCCAAAGAGAGTCAGCTGGTACCAACCCATCGAGCACATTTAGGTGAAGTCAGTGTGTTTGAGTGGATAGACCATTTGGTGTTTTAATTTAGATGATGATTTGCATGTAAAATTGTCATCTGATCTTAAGGCTAACTTTAAGTGTAGATTTCTGAACTGATGAATCTTGTGACTCTTTTACATACTACAGGTGAGGAGACCAGGTACATGACAGAAATATCATGAAATAAGTCCGAGTCTCAGCAACGGACAGAGATAGAGACGCATCCATGAATGTATTGATGGCGTTCAGATTCTGTCACAGTCAGATGGAATGTCAGATGGAGCAACAGCACATTTTTCCTGTTGATTACACTGAACTTTGGCATAAAAATTTCAAAATGAAAATGTAAATTCCATTAATGTTAAAGTCTATATGATAGGTTAAACAACACATTTCACTCAAAAATAGTTAACGTGATTATATTTAAGATTTACTAAACATTTTGCCTATTTACCCCCAGTTTCACAATGTTTGTAATGTTTTAGATGTTACTCTACAACTGTTACCTAGCAACCATTTTGAAAACAAGAGCCAGAATCCATATAAATTACACAATAGTTATGATTTGAGAACTTATAATACCAGATAACAACTTGAGTTTGTTGGATGACACTTTAAACTGTCAACAAGTTGTGTCAGTTGTCTGTAAATTGTTTCTGTATTTTCAATGGCACGTCACTTATTGATGACATCACAGAGGGATTCCATTTTAGAACTCAACGCTACTTCCTGTCATTTTATACTTTTATTTTTTTAAATTTCTTGCAACTTCGCAAATGTAAAACTAAAACAAGATGCCCTCCCACCAGACTAAATCATAATTAGACAATTTTGAGAACCTGTCATAAAGACTTATTGGCCATAAATATGCAATGTGTACATGCATTAGTATCAGTGATGTATTTGTTGGTGGTTACAGTTAAAGACATGATTCAAAACAAACAGACTCCAAATGCAGGAAGCCCAACATAATATCTAACTTTAATGCAGCAAATATGTTAAAACATGTTTGAAAAGACACAAATCAGCCCTTTTTGCTCATGATTATGCAGGGATCGCTTATTAAAGTGCATTTTATCCATAAAATTGCAGTTTTCACATTGTGTTCACTTGATTTGCGTCATCACATTCACCGGACAAATATGGCGGCGCTGTCTGTATCGTAGCAACTGTAGAGCGGTTTTGCGTGTATGAACGGACGGCTCCCTGGTCTTCTTCAGTGTGATCACGTGATGTTGCTGTGGAGTGTCTTGTCATGCGTTCTCCTCTAAGAATGTAACCCTAACCGTGATATCGCATCGTCACAAGTTTCAATGGAATTTTGTGGGTTGGTACGACATAAATACAGTCAGCATCTGAGGGAACCCCCACAAACGAACCTCTGTGGGGGAAGTGTCCATTCATTATAATGTGGAAGAGCTGCTTTGCCACCCATTGTTCAACAACTACAAGAGGAGTTATAATGTGCCAAATCCAGACACCAAGATAAGCCTCGATTTCATGAATATCCAAGAATGCTAGCTGCGGGCTAAATGCTACTACGATGTGATTCACCAGGAAACATCTAAAAAGAGGGGAATAGTTGTGTTTCCTATTGAGTCAGCTGAGAGTTTCCCCTGCGCCAAACCACGACTCTCAATATGACACATGCCAACTATATATTTTTTATTTTTTCATATTTTTAGCACTTATTTAAACTGCAGATGACAGGTTGAACTACTGTGTAACTAAAATATTAATTTTTTTCATTACGATTTAGCAATTTTTTTTGTTTTGTAACATCCTGGTTGTGAATGATGACACTAGGAAATTACTTACTTAAAATTCTGCTAATGTCAAAGATTTTTTTTGTCTCACCAAAATATATGTGAATACCTTTATTTTGTTGAATATTAATTCAACAAAATAAAGGTGTTTTAAGGGAGTCTGGAACAGAGAAACAGCAATGAACAGACTCCAGATTAACTAAACGCTCCACACTTCCTCCAGCAGAGCAGCGTAGCTAAAACTGTACATTTGTATTTCTGTTTCTAACTGATCTGACCCTTATATAAGCTATAGGGTTTCACTAGGGGCATCTTGGAATATGATGCAATTGTTACAAATCTTTTCTGTTGAATAAAATGTGTTTAGATCAGTAGTAAAGGTGCTTTCCTCCCATATTTATAATACAGTTTGTTAAATGGAGAAACCTCAAACTGTAATAGAATGTTAGTAAAAGTGTGCTCTGTAGCAGATGGGAGTCTTATGTTACTTATGATACCAACTGATTCAGTCATCATTTTGCAGAAATATATAATAATATATATTTCAATAATCAATTAGTTGCTATTATTTGATTGACTTGTTTCAGACCTAATTATGTCAGAAGACCAAATGATTTCGACTTGACATTCACCCATCTGACCCTCATCCAGAACTGCTGCATGGAACAGGGAGAACATGCAAACACAGAGAGAGTTCATGCAGTTAATCAATTATTAAACTTAATTGAGAACTGAGTTACCGTGTTCATTGACCTGCAGTGAGCTGTTGTAGACACTTCTTTTATGCTTTCTCTTTCTGTTTGAGCCTCTCCAGGTGGAAATAATTCAGATCAGGACAGTTAGTTAGACATTTTACTGCTCCGGGTTAACTTTAGATTAATGTCAGACTCCAAGCACTTTGTCCCATTCAGGCGAGGTTAGTTTTGTAACATCTGTTAAGTTGGAATAGCCGTTAGTGTTTTGCTGTGAGCATTCACACAGGATCAGCAGTGTCAGTGATCCACTTATTAATACAGACTTATTTTTGAAATGTAGGCCTATGGCTCTTCATCTATTTTAAACTATTTTAGGTCTGGTTTTAATGTTTACCTGTGCTGTAGCGGGAGAGTTCGTTCTTTACCACGTTGTTGTGGTCCCAATGACATCCACATGATCAGATTTCTTATGAAACAGCTTGAGCTTGTTAATTGTACAAAATAAAACAAGAAATGGATAGGAGAATGTTCTCTGGTGAATTAATTATATTAATCTAGCTCAGATTGGGATATTAAATGGACACAGAGACATTTTAAATTGATCTCAGTTTCTACGCACGACTAAAAAGAGACCAAATCACAGACATGAGCCTCGCACGGGACTAAAATCACCTGAGGACTCTGAGTTTGCTGAAATACAGAAGGTACAATTCTAAGTACATTTTAAATTGACACAGACGACACTCATAAGCATCACGATTTACTCGAGGTCCCGAGGTAAAACTAATCCCGTCCAAACAGGGCTTTTGTCACATTCTCAGTTTGAAGCACATGGACGTTCATTGCACAATCCGTCAGCCGCGATCGCTAACATCAGTCACTTGTAGCTTTAGATTAAACCTCCACGTCCCTAAAGTGGTGCTTGGCCCGTTTCACACTCTTCTTTGCCAACAAAATGTGATCCAAGCCATGTCTGAGTAATAATTTACATAAGTGTTCTCTAGTCTAAACCTTTTATGACTTCATTTCCTCAGCTGTAGAATGCAATCAGCGTGCGGAGTAATTACACCAAGCTTGTCTGTCCGTCAGTGCGATTTGGAGCAGGATCAACGCCTTTGACAGACTTCGGGGAACTTTTGTTGGCTTGTTCGACTTGTCAACTGTAGCATTTGAGTCCAACCACCTCCAGATCGGGCCTGGACTTGATCACTCGGCTCTTTTAAGTCTCGAATGCTTGAGGCTCTGCAGAGACTCTCCGCGCTTCCAAAATCCAAGGCTTGGGGTCGACCTCGGAGTAGAATGTGCGGAGCAGATGATCAGGCGCGGAGCCAGCGGCAGGTTTGAGCGGTCCCTGGACTGTTGAGATGATTGAGGAGATGACTACACGACTGCAGCGTGGAGAGATGAGCTGTGTGGAAGGACAGGCCGCGAAAAAGTGGATTATGTGAGGGAGGCCAACAAAGCAGCCAAGAAGAAGACAGTCATTCTCTTAAATCTGAAAAGAGTTATTTTCACATTTGGATAACATGACACATCACTCTGAAGCCCTGAAAAAGAGCCATTATGAAAGGAAAAGGAAACATTTCTACAATTCTGTCAGATACAATATCGCAAGAAATATTGTATCGTGAAATTATTGTGTTGATATCAACCTAGTCTCCAGAAAAACACATACACAAGCTACGTTTTCAAATTTACGTAGCCATTGTACGTTTTTGTTGTCAAAATATGTCCAATAACTACGTTTGTCGAAAATGTACACGTCTCGTGTCGTAAATGAGGATTAGAGTCTTCGGTGGAGTTAGGGTTTATTATTGATAAACTGTAACCTTTTTGATGGACATTCTTATGTTACATCATTTGCAATGTGTACGTTTTCACAGATGTACTTATTGTGTGTATTCTGACAACAAAAACATACAATAGCCATGTAAATGGAATTACAAAAATGTAAAGTATGGATGTATTTTTGTGGAGACTGGGCTGGTTGATATTGTACCGTGAAATGGTTACTGTCACAATCATTCAGGTTATGAGCCCCACTTTTTAGCTCAGCTTTTTATTAATATTCATTATTTGATTGGCGTATTCATTCATGCTGTGTATTATGTTTACTTATTTTATCTTTACTATATTTATAACCAATTCTTTATTTATTTCCTTATACTGTATTTATTTTTTATTCATTTATCAATTTTAGGCTCTCCAGTGTTTCCTCTGAGGGCCCCTCTGCACCAGGACGGACAGGCTGCAGATGGACCAGGACTGACACATCCATTTGGACCAGAACCACTCAAGAGGAAGGAAGGAGGATCATCTAGAGAGAGTTCCTCCAGGCAGACGAGGAACAGTTCATCTAGTGTAGAGAGAGTTCCTCCAGACAGATGAGGAACACCTGGGCCTACAGATCAGGGTTGTAAGATGGGGGGGTACACCTTTATTTTACATGGTAGTTTACAAGTTTACATGGTTTATTTTGTGTAAATGATACATAAGCGCTGTATCTAATGAGTTTCCCTAGTGTGACGTCATCAATTTGTTTTTACTTTTACAGATTCTCCACAAACAGCTATGATTGGTGTAAAACTATAATTCATGCGTCCAACAGGTATTAATCCTCAAATTAAAGTCAAAATTAGACAGTCATTAAAAACTGTCATACAAGTTTGTCATACACTAATAAACCTTTCAGAATGAACAGTGCGGTGGAACATAATGTAATTCAAACTGGGGTTAACTTCAGAATATCCCCAAATATGAAAAAGTAACAACACACGGTAGCAACATCATTTGAGATTACGATGAAGGAAAAATTCAGATTTGTTCCACCCTAAAAGAGAGGCAAACTCACCAACATTTATAACCTGGATATTGTTGCTTATTTTTTTGTTCTTAAGACTTAAAATCATCTGCATTTTGTTCTGATGTCAGTTATTCATTTAAAGTGTGTGTCTACTTCACTTTACCTCTTGTTGCTTCCATTCTGGAACTTTGAACATTCTAAAGAGATTTTAAAGGCTCCATACAACTAATGCTAATTATATGTCTGCTTTTCACCATTCAAAGATAAAACATTGTTCTTGAGCTGTTAATTGCTGGCAGTGGTGCTCATGTTTACGCGCCTCATCATATCGACTGCTGACCGGTGTTTGCTGTCAGTGCACGCTCCATCCTTCTCCTGTGCTGTAGACTTTACATCTGCACTGGACGGTTGTAAATGGCCTGCAGCAGCTCTGGGAAGCACCGCCGCTGTCTGAAAAGTGCTGTCCCGGGCTCTGCTTTCACAGGAGTAGATAAAGCACATGACAGATGTGTATCGGCTCCGCTCTCCTCGCTGCACAGTCAGAGTCATTAGGCACATTAATTGCTGCTGATTTGCTTAAACACTTTGTCTGTTTGCCAGGCCCAAATGAAGACGTTTGGAGTGTGCAGTCAGCAGAGAGGTGCTAATCCTCGTTCAAATTAACTCCAGGGGCTGTCAGCACTTTCTACAATATGCATTAATCAGGTCTTTGAACCTGCTTCTGGACTCCTCAGACTTCAGTTTATAGAATTTAAAATGCATACATATGATCAACTATGAAGACTGATCTAAGTTTGTATGTCTGTCGTGTTCATTGCCAGAACAGTACAAGAACTCCAACTGGTGTGAAGAGCGTTAACTCATGCAATTAATCATAGAAAATTGACGCATTAATCACAGATTGATGCAGATTAATCACACGACCAAACACGCTCTTTTAGACAGCTTTACCTGAGACTGAAGGAACAGGAGCAGAACACTTTACACGTATAATCCATAAATCCTCACCTAGATGAGCGCAGATCACTCAGCGGCTGATGTTTACGAGTGCGGAGCAACGTACAGCGGTTTGGCTTTGCTCCGCACATCAGAGCAAACTAAACATGTGGCGGCGAACACGTGTTGAACCATGTGTGAAAACAAAACACGTGTGAGCGCTAAAACAAGTAAACTGAACATGTAACCAAACTATTACAGAGCACGTGTAAACACCAGACCAACACCAACAGCTCCATCTGTCACCTTTAATGTCAGTTACCTCTGTAACTATAGTTCTATGAGTGTATGAAGGGCCTTTAATCCATTAAACCTGTGTTTGGTCGTGCAGCCTAGATTTACCTGAAACATGACGCCACAGATTCAACATGACATGCAATGTCCAGACTTTTTTAGTTGGGCTTTTAAATAATGTATTTAGATTTGTGAAATAACTAAATTATTTAATTTTCAGAAGAAATGTGTAAAAATACTTCAAAATAATGATAACGCTTGAAAAAGCGTGTGATGCAATTAATCATGATTAATCACAATTCCAAAGTGTGATTAATCATGATTAATTTTTAAAATCGTTTGACAGCAATTAATATATACACACACACACACACACACAGACACACACACACACACACACACACACACATATATAGTGGCTTGGGTGCATTCAGACATAGTCAAAGAGGGACACGATATAGTGTGCACTGATTGATGGAGGCGGGACTTGAACCACAGAACCACTGGTTGTGGAGGTTTAGGGGCCCGTGCTCTGGAGCAGGCTGATAATAAAGAGAGGTCAGTGTTCTCATTACTCACAATAATGAGAGTGTCACATTTCCACAGACATGTCGACTGCTGACAGATCAATATGAGCCGTGTACTGAATGAAGGCTGATGGATGACACATTTATAATGCTCTGAGGTGCACTGTAAAGGCTTTATATTCTTCTGAACAGCTTTTATGTTTTTACAGTTTTTTATTTTGCTGTAGTTTCCTCGTCTAAAACACACCTGTTTGTGTTTTGCTTCATAGATACAGTTCATTTTACAAGAGCTACAAGAGCAAACACAGACTTTAGGAGTTCGATTGTGCCAAACGCAGACACAGAGACATGGAGAAGAATAAAGTGGTCCCTCGGCCCAAATTTGTGTGAATGTTTAAGTATGCTAATGGTAGCTGCGGGCTAAGGCCAGGTGTACATTAGCGTTATCGCAGGTGCGGTTCTAGCAAGACTTCAAGAGTGATTAAAATAATAATAAATAATGTGACATTGATGTTGGTGTACTGTTGGGGGTCCGCGGACAGAATACACAAATCTATTTTTCCTGCACAACACGAAGGTCTGGAGCAGTGTTCCAGTCATTGAGTGTTTGAAACCACATGAATCTGCACTGCTTTCGTGAAATGTAAACTGCAGTGCACCGGAGTTTGTGTAACAGACACTCTGACCCGCTCAAATGACCAGCTGAACCTGCCTGTGCACCTGGCGTAAATAGTACTGCGGTGCTAGCGCCACCTGCTGTATGTTAACATCTGCAGAACAATCTTTACTTTTCTGAGTAAATGTTGTGACTTAAAGTAGTTGTGCTTAAAGTTAACATAATTATTCAAGAAATGTCGTCAAAGAGGAAAAAGATTGAGTTTCCTATCAAATCAACAGAGTTTTCCCCACGCCAGACCACGCCCCCATCTCTGAAGCTTTGCTGACTGTACCTCTTGTTTCCTCTCAAAGTGCAGGAGTCCAGCCTAGTTTTCAAGGGTCTGAAAATCTCAATCATTTTCGTATCTATATATTTTGCATATTTACCTTGAAAACCCTTTTCTGTGAGTGATGTCGCCTCTCCAAATGTAACAAGTTTAATGCCATACTGCAGTGCCCCTTTAACAAACTATAGCTCTGAAACTTTACAAACCACAAAGTTAGACTAGTATTATTCACAATTTTAGATTTTAAAGATATTTTGACTTTTTTCTCTTTTAACCATGTTCTAACATTGTTCCCTCTTCAAAAACATTTCTAAAGTTGTGTTTAGCTTCATTCACACTTGTTTCTTTGGCCCTGTTTACGAGCTCGTCTTCTCTGCTCCTTCTCTGAACCTCATAAAACTTGCTAATTTCTCAGATTTGTGACATCAAACATAAAACTCCAGAGGTCTGTGCTGTTTTTAAGAGCATATTTCATCACCACACATTTCTGCTACAAATCATGTTCATTAAAACTGCTAGAATACATTAGCACGTCTGGGTAAGCTAGCTTTTGTTTATTTATATTTTTTTTCAGTTTTCAGTACATACAATATATTAAGGTCTAAAACATAAAACTTGTATCTTTGTCCTTGTGCAGCAGTTAGCACACAGCGGGTTATTCCTCCTTTTAACTCTTAACATTAGAATTTTTTAAAGTGTGAGAAAAATGAATAGAAACGCATTTGACAGACACAAGGGGCTCGGAGGTGGGCGGGGCTTTTGAGCTCCAGTCAGGAAGTGCTTGTTGTTGAAAGTCCTTTTTATGGAAATGCCATCCACTCCAGTTGACAGCTGTAAAATTGCAGCCTGCACCCTTAACCTAACACCACGTTGTGACAGCATTCACCTGTCAATCACACAGACCTCTTAAGTAACAGCATGACTCATACGTGCAAGACAATCTGTTTTTATACCAGCGCTGATTTTTGATGACTCCTATTTGAAGTGCACTATTTCACACAAGCACAAATGCAGTCCCTGATGACACGGCTTACCGTCGACTAAAAGCTCTCCTCTCGTTGATCTAATTAGAATAACTGGTTGAAAACATTAGATGGATGACTGCATTCTAGGGCTTGTCTCCACTGTGAGGTCGCCCGCTCTAACCTCATTAACTTATCTCCAGGCCAGGGTTCACTTAATTCTCTGATCCCTCCCAATGACAACAACAAATGGAGCCACTACTCAACATGTCTAAACAAAAATCCAAGTTCAGGACGCTCACTGAAAGTTGGAGAGAAGATGACATCCCTCACTCAGAGGTCCAACCATGCCATCTGGACAATAATGGGCCATGGACCATGTTATAAAGGAAAGGTGCACAGATTTGAAACAATAGACTTAGACAATAGAATTGTTCTTATCCAGATTATTTATTTGGGTTAGTTTCACATAATTTTATTTAAAAAAAATAAAACAGTTCATAATAAAACTATATCCGTTGAAGAGAGGATGTTATTTCGCCCAAATGATTTCCACCTTTGCATTTGCATATACTGATCAGGTGCAATTTAGTTGTGAGAAATCTTTCAGCCGTGCACTTATCACACATGAAACATACTCTCTTGTAGCTCAATCTCTTTATCGCTTATTTCAATGGGCCTAGTTCATCTTTTTCAGCACGCTCGAGTGTGGACTGACGGCTTGTTTCGCACAAAGATCAGCTGCCAAATGCTCTCGAAACAGTGACGTTGGCTGAATGAGCTGCTGCTTTGTGCGCTGGAACTGTCTTTGCCTGAAGTGCCTCTCCAGCCCGCCCGAACACAGCAGTGGAGTGCGTTCATACAAAGACCTCAGAAGCAGAGTACGCAGTGAAATGAGAGCCGTGGAAGTGCCGGGGCGGCGCGTGACCCTGGAGAGCCTGTTGATCACGTTCACTAACACTCTAATAAGCACTGGAGCGGCTGCCATGGCGACCCAGGTACTCCCTGATGGCGCTTAATGGCTGAGAGGCCTTGAAGAGCGGTGCTTGACTCAGCCGCTGACAGCTTAGTTGTAATTAGACCGAGGTAACTCTGGTAAATGCAACGTTACTAGGATATAATCATGGTTTTGTCATTCTCAGCCATAACATAACCAAAACACGACACTATAGCACATTGTAATTACTGGGTAAGTGGATCGTATTCTTACCTGAACATGGTCAAGGTTAAGTTGAAGGTATACTTTACTGTCCCGTGGAGAAATTTGTTATTCATATTTGACCCATGCGTCGATGCCGCTGCTGTAACCTGGAACCTTCTTGCTGTGAGGAGAGAGTGCTATCAGCAACAGTGCAACAAGGTCCAGTCTGAGAGATGTGTTTGTTTGGAGTCTGCATGATCTCCTGTGTCTTGTGGGGTCCTCCACGTGAAATAAGTTTAATATTAATCTGAACAGAGGTTGTCATCCGCTGTTTTGAATATCAAGATGTTTCATCAGTGACGTGGTCTGAGAACTCTTCTCATGACAACCCCTGAAACTTTTTCTACAATGGAACTCTCCTGGATGAATGAGGTATTACATCCACTATTAATCATAATAATAATTTGTTTTGTTAAATGGCGTCTTTCAGGACACTCATAAACACCTTACACTCAAATAACATTTACTTCTGTTCACCTTCTTCCGCCCCACCCACTTTTCCCTCTTTTTGCTACGGACCCACACTTCCGTTGTTTTGGTTCTTCAGTTTTGCGGGAACTCGTTTCATTCAAAGAGTGAAACACTGCTATAGATAGATTGATAGATTGATTTGTGCAAAATGTTCCCTGTCCATGTGCACCAAGTCCACAACATGTTGATTCTCTGGTCGACCGGAAAACGGCTCTGTAGTCCACGATCTGCTGCTCTGTGTAAACTTCCTACAGAGGGTAAATGAGGAGAATACCAACACTAAAGCACATAGACATATTAAGACGAGACTCTACAGGTGAATAGGAAAAAAATCTAATCTCCAATTTGAAACTTCTGCTGTAGTATACTCACAGAGATGTAAGAATGTATTTCATGATTTCATTCGTTTTTAAGTTTTGTGTTTTTAATTTGCACATATTTGGGACATTTAAATCTGAAACATGGACAAGTGTAAATGTCTTGGTTCAATTTGTACATATTTGTTACAGAAAATGTACAGAGGGGGATTTCGGAGTTCTTCTTTATCTTGAATTGACTGAAAATTGGCCTTATCATTCTAATTTCTACATGACTCAAAACTGAAATAAATCAGGTTTAGAATTAGATACCAACAAATCCTTGAGCACGACCTGTCAAAAGTACAACATTATAAAGTTTATTGTGTGTAAGTGCGACTGTAAGTGGTGATCTTTATGTCTCTCGAGGAAAAATACATTTTAATAAAACAGCCTTTGAAGCTACAATGTCCCAGAGAAATCTATGGATGAAGTGGATTCAATGAAAGAATAATAAATCTTACAGATTGGACAATGCTGTTGTGTCCCGCTGAGTTTAGACTGTACTGTCCTGTTTAAAATAAATGAATAAAAACAAGCCCAGCTGCCGCATTGTACAGTCATTCCAGAGTTGGGGGGCTGCGGCCTCATAGTGAGGGGGGTTTTACCTGAGGAGACAGAGAAGAGAGCAGCAGATGAAGAACGGAGAGAGTGGCAGAATGTATGGACGGAGCACAGGTATGAGGCGGGGCCTTGGAGGGCCTTGAATGTCAGAAGGAGGACTGTGAACTGTGGGCCACGGGGAGCCAGTGGAGCGAGAGCCGGTGTGATGTGTTCAATAGATTTTGTCCGGGTGATGATCCTAGCAGCCGAGTTATGGACGTGTTGGAAGTTGTTGGATGAGTTTTAGAGGGAGGCTGGAGAAGAGGGCGTTACAGTAGTCCAGACGTGACGTGGGAAATGCATGAATGAGGACTTGTGTGGAGTGTGATCGGAAGATCTTGCGTAAGTGGGAAAAGGCTGTGTGGATGGTGTCATTGTGAGAACTGTGAATGAAAGTCCAGTATGACTTCTACACTTAAACATCTGACGAGATGGGAAGCAGACAGCCATCACTGTAGATACTGAGGTCTGGGGATTTGGACAAGGTGTGGTACACTTTATTGTCCCCACACAGACGTTTGTCCTTTGCATTTGCTGTTTGGTCAGAAGAACCAAAGCAAGACGACATCCTGTTCTTAGAGTTCACTAAATGTTCTTCAGCTCCCAATGTTACATTTACACTGGAACCACCATTGGGTCAGAGGGATTGACCAATCACAGGGCAGCATTGTGGTTCAAGTTGAACCCAAAGGTGAAGCACCCAAACTATTGCCTGGAAAATCCAGAATGATATCTCTCTGTATGTCCACACAGATCAGTATCAGTCTGGTCACTCTGTAATATTACTCAAATTACTTACATTGTGTGCCGTCCGGCACTGATAATATGTAAGACTTCACTGTGAATTCAGTGCATAATAGTTTGTTCTCTCCAGCTAGACACTCTTGACCGTAAACTTAAAGAATGGTCCCTGGTGGAGCTGAGCTCGTCTTGATCTCGTTCAGTAACAATCTCGTCTGCGTGTCACTCACTAATAAGCGCTGAAGCGGCTGCCAAGGAGAGCCAGGTACTCCCTGATGGCGCTGAATGGCTGAGGGCCGTGGAGAGCCGTGCTTGACTCTCAGCTGACAGTTTAATTGTAATTTGGCAGAGGCCCCCGGCAGCGGCCCTCTCTCCTTGACAGCCCGTTGCTCGTGACTGAACTCATAGACCTCTTTTGCATATTAATTGGTGCTCCACAGAAGGCAGGGAAGTGGAGAGCAGATGTGAGCTGAGAGGAAGAGCAGTGAAGGTGCTGCTTAAGGCTGAGAGGGACAATTGTAGATGTTTTGACCTGGTTTGTGGTTAATATCTCTGTCATAGTTGGGCCTAGCCTCCTGAAATGAACACAATCTGAACATCTTCTCTTTCAGCACAGTTGAACTAAAGAGAAATGAATCCCTCAGGACTACCTCAAAAAGTTGTGTCATTTTTCAGGTCCAATTAAAGGACTTTTAAAGATACGAAATGTAAACGCCATCTTGTTTCAGTGAAGTTAGTGCTCTACCTGAATGTTACACAGTATTTATTTGACTCATCTGTGTTAAACTTTTGATGTTTTTATTGCTCAACCAGAAATGTTACATATGCATCTTTAAGTCAGCGTTTTACTGACGCTTTTCAGTAATTCATAAAGGAACTAAGGACTGGGTGGTTTTCATTTAATTCCAGTTTCTTCATAGAAACCACATAAGCCATGTTTCCACTGGTTCCCTTTGGAGCAGATCGGGACAATCCAAAAGTGTCTTCACTGGAGTAGCAGTCCATTTAAGATCTTCCAAAGCAATCTGCCATTTGCTTCCTGACTGTTTTTAAGTGTGATGATTGGACAAGAGAGAGCACAGACTCAGGTGAAAATAAGACAGCAAAAATCATAATTTCCCACCAAACGCTGACTGCATCTTGTAACTGCTTAGCAAAACAAAGCTAGCACACATTAGCATCAGCTGTTTCTTATTTACCAATGCATGGCACTTGCATTAAGACCAAACACAGTAACAGTGCTTAATGCATCTAACATTATCCAAATTCAATGCATTACACACAGAGAGGCTTTGCTGAGGATAAACCTGAAGTTGTGTTCTGTTTACTCTATCTTTAGCCACGTCTCACAGCCTCAAACTTAGAATTAAACTTAGAAGTAAACGGTTTGTAAACGGTTTGCTCGGTAGATGTAATAATAAAGCCAGCGGTTCCAGCATCATGGTGGCATTTAGCCCACAGCTGCTGTTCGTAATCATAGAGAACTACACAAACTTGGGCCATTCGACCACTTTATTCTCCTCCATGTCTTTGTGTCTTTATTTGGTACAATATAATTCCTAAACTTGACATTTGCTCTTGCAGTTATTGAACAGTGAATGATACAGCTCTGTCCTCCACAGTTCCATATTAAAATGAATGGATCCCAAAGAATTGCATTAGAGGCCATTCATTAATGTTCCACTTCACTTTTGCCTCCAGTTGCCTCAGTTTCATAATTTAGAATGCATTTCTTTCCAAACTTTGAATGTGCCTATAGATTGGCTACAGCAGGCAGACCACTTCACCAGCAGCAATTCATCCACCTCCACACTCTGCTTATTACCATCACATCAGCCTGGAGCACACCCAGCACTTTTTGACCCATGAATAAAACAGCAGAGTCTTGCACCGTTCTTTGTGCAGAAGGAGCCGTGCCTAAAAGCCTGGGCCGCGGAGCACTGAGCCGCACCGCGCCGCTGAACAAAAGAGGATTCTGTTGGAAGCGGCAAAGTGGTGACAAATTATGGACAAGTCATTAGCCGCTAGATCTCGGGCGAAGGAGGCGTCTCGGGAGAGGTACGGGAGGGCGCTAATAGAGCTCCGTCAATGGCAAAGTGAATGAGGTGAGATTTCCCTTGAGTCCATGCGTTCATTAATACGTGAGTGCGCTGCGTGTTTTGGGGTGATTTGAATGGTATTTCTGCTCCGATGGACAAAGTGCTGGCAAAGTTCACAAGTGACATAGCGAGGTGCTGTTAATGGGCTGCGTGCATGCAGAGTAATGACTTTTATAGGGGCTAATGAATCCACATTTTTCATTTTGGTGTATTTTATTTGGTGTAGTTTATTTTTAGAGCACAATCTATACACAAAGTAATTACAAATGCTTCACATAAATGGAAAATATGCCTTAAAAGCACATTACAAACAGATTAAAAACACATAATTACAAAATTGACTTTAATTTGATATATGCGCGTGTGTTGCTGTGGAAATGCTGGCCCGTAGGTCGAAGTAGGAGGTAGACATGCGCAAAGTCTTGTACCAAATAAGAATTATTAAAAGACTTCAATTGTGGATTTTAAGTTAAATAAATTACAACAAACTGATCAAACTGAACAGAATCCAAGTAACTTAAAGGTCCCATATTCTGCTATTTTGCCCTTTACACAGTCTATTCTAAGGGCTTTGTTGATAAATCTTTGCTTTGTGCAATATCCATAACATAACAGTTTCCAAAAAACACCCATCTCTTGGACTGGCCCCCCTCCTTGCAAAAGCAAACGGCTCACTCTGAGATCTGACCCCCCCGAACAGAGAGCAGGCTGCTCCCCCGCCCAACTCGCGCCTCCCCCGCCCAACTCGTGCCGAAGCCTAGAGCGGAGATAGTGCGCATGCGCCGTGTGCTCCGGTAAACAGCGATACACAAACACTGAATAAACATTTTATCCGTCCTGACGGTGCGTCGTGCTGAGTCCTACGTCCTGGATCTGACCTGGAGTTTGACGTGCTCCAGGGCCTCGACGACGGACGTTGCCGTTTGGTAAATAACAAGCTAACTCTTCGATCTGTCGTATCCATCAAGTAATTACTGTGTAGCATTAGCATTAGCTGTTTTTATTCTGCGGCTGCGCGCTTCCCGGAGGCGTGGCTTAAACACCGTGTCATCCATGGGAAGCCGCGTCATCCATGGGATGAGCCCCCGTCTGCTGCTCAGCCGAGGGGGACGGAAAAGACAGTTCTCTAGTGAAAACATGAGGGAATCAATCAAAAAACCACTTTGGGCACAACATACGAGGCCCAAATAGCACTGTAGGAAGGTTAAAACCTCTGAAAAGTCGATTTTGCATGTTATGGGACCTTTAAATTAAATTCACGAAACAACAACCACATGCACACGACTACACTGGAGTCCCTCCTGAATGGCTTCAGCAGACTGCGAGGCCCCTCCCCTTGGGAAAGTACACCCTGTCTGCAGGTAACAAGCAGGTGTGCGCTCGTGATCCAAAATGGATCCCCGTCCCAAACATTTAAGGTGGGTACATTAAATTACAAACACAAAATAACAAATTTGGAACACCCAACTAAATTGAAACAAAACTGAGCTTGAACGGTCCTTCCCTCCACATGGTCCGGCCCATAACCCCTCCTGAGGCTACAAAAATGGCTGCGGTGCCCCGCCTCCTCTTTGGCCTGACCATGTGGTGAGCCCATGGATGTATTAAATGAACTGGATAAGGTACGCCCCCTCTGTCTGTGTCCCAGATTGATTAGTGGCCGTGTGAGGTTCTGCAGCCTCTTGGAACCAGCCTTTTTCTAAAATTGCTCATTATAATTGCAGACAGGACTGAATTATTATCGGTATTTAAGTAAAATAGAAGGAAATGTTCTTTTCTACCGTTTCTAAAATCACCAAAATTACAGTTTTTATATGAAGTGACGTCACCGCAAACATGTGCGAGTCACGTGAACGAGCGTCGGACATCATGGGGGATTGTCGTCACGTGGCGCCCTAAAGCAAAGATGGCCGCCTCCGTATCAGGAAGTAAATGCGGAAGTAAGAAATGTTTTTGGGGTCATGCGCCAATGAGCTCAGGCCACAGGGAGGAACAGGGTGCCATTTTGGATTCATCCTCCAGGTTTTATTATAGTTCTATGGGTGAGCCAGGGAAGTATGGCCAATGAATTAAAGCAAGTTGTAAAAAATAAAGCATATCAAAAGCCACTTTGTTTTGGGTGATAATTTAAATAAAACGGTTTGCCTGTGGCTGTTGGGTTGTATATGACAAATGATAGTAAAATAACAAATGCATGAAATGAAAAGGTAAATAAAGGGGCAAAGAAAACCCACTTTGTAGCTTTTGTATTGCTTATCTTTCCTAGGCATGAACTAGCTTAGTCTCTTTGTGTTTTTGGTCCAGAAGTGGTTAAAACACAGTTACTTTTACTTGAGTACATTTACTTACAGCTGCCCTTAAGAAAGGAAGTGAGGCTGTCTAATCTGTTTTTCGTTTTTTTATTTATAAATTAGAACTTTTTTGTATGCAGTTTACCCATTTACTCCATATTAAAATGTTCATCAAATAATTGTGTTTTTCCACCTTAGGAATGTTCACAAACTCACTCCTCTCTGACTAATCTTTTCTTAGCTCAAGCACCTTCAGTAATGAGAATATTCATTCAACATATCAACATTATAATTAGCACTCATATTTAATTTGTCAGTGATTACTTTCCATTAGACCACTGAACGTGCAGCAAAAAGAAACAATCAAATATTAATAACACTTATTATGAATGCGTCCTCAATTTGCAGTTCACCATCTTAATTAGACCCTGTTATTATTGTAATGGGGTGATAAGAGCGGAGGCACAAATGAAAAGGCCTGTGTATGGATTCTGACAAAACTAAGAAGAAGAGTTCCTGCCAGTGGAGGAATTTTTGATGGTGCAATATTTTTATTACAAGAAATGTTACTATTTTATGACTATGATCATGAAAAAACTGAAATGAGACATGTCCACAGATGTCCCATAACCCGACTGAGACACAGGGACCATCAGCACACTTTTCACAGGGATGTGTACTTTCTCTGAGACACCGGCCTCGTCTGTGACAGTGACGAGGACACCGGCCTCATCTGTGACAGTGACGAGGACACCGGCCTCATCTGTGACAGTGACGAGGACACCGGCCTCATCTGTGACAGTGACGAGGACACCGGCCTCATCTGTGACAGTGACGAGGACACCGGCCTCATCTGTGACAGTGACGAGGACACCGGCCTCATCTGTGACAAAGACACCGGCCTCATCTGAGACAGTGACGAGGACACCGGCCTCATCTGTGACAATGACGAAGACACCGGCCTCATCTGTGACAAAGACACCGGCCTCATCTGTGACAGTGACGAGGACACCGGCCTCATCTGTGACAGTGACGAGGACACCGGCCTCATCTGTGACAGTGACGAAGACACCGGCCTCATCTGTGACAGTGACAAAGACACCGGCCTCATCTGTGACAGTGACGAAGACACCGGCCTCATCTGTGACAGTGACGAAGACACCGGCCTCATCTGTGACAGTGACGAGGACACCGGCCTCATCTGTGACAGTGACGAGGACACCGGCCTCATCTGTGACAGTGACGAGGACACCGGCCTCATCTGAGACAGTGACGAAGACACCGGCCTCATCTGTGACAGTGACGAAGACACCGGCCTCATCTGTGACAGTGACAAAGACACCGGCCTCATCTGTGACAAAGACACCGGCCTCATCTGTGACAGTGACGAAGACACCGGCCTCATCTGTGACAGTGACGAGGACACCGGCCTCATCTGTGACAGTGACGAAGACACCGGCCTCATCTGTGACAGTGACGAAGACACCGGCCTCATCTGTGACAAAGACACCGGCCTCATCTGTGACAGTGACGAAGACACCGGCCTCATCTGTGACAGTGACGAGGACACCGGCCTCATCTGTGAAAGTGACGAGGACACCGGCCTCATCTGTGACAGTGGCGAAGACACCGGCCTCATCTGTGACAGTGGCGAGGACACCGGCCTCATCTGTGACAGTGTCGAAGACACCGGCCTCATCTGTGACAGTGACGAAGACACCGGCCTCATCTGTGACAGTGACGAGGACACCGGCCTCATCTGTGACAGTGACGAGGACACCAGCCTCATCTGAGACAGTGACGAGGACACCGGCCTCATCTGTGACAAAGACACTGGCCTCATCTGAGACAGTGACGAGGACACCGGCCTCATCTGTGACAGTGACGAGGACACCGGCCTCATCTGTGACAGTGACGAGGACACCGGCCTCATCTGTGACAGTGACGAGGACACCGGCCTCATCTGTGACAGTGACGAAGACACCGGCCTCATCTGTGACAGTGACGAGGACACCGGCCTCATCTGTGACAATGACGAAGACACCGGCCTCATCTGTGACAGTGACGAAGACACCGGCCTCATCTGAGACAATGACGAGGACACCGGCCTCATCTATGACAGTGACGAGGACACCGGCCTCATCTGTGACAGTGACGAGGACACCGGCATCATCTGTGACAGTGACGAGGACACCGGC
This sequence comes from Rhinogobius similis, assembly GCA_019453435.1. Taxonomy (NCBI): domain Eukaryota; kingdom Metazoa; phylum Chordata; class Actinopteri; order Gobiiformes; family Gobiidae; genus Rhinogobius; species Rhinogobius similis. The sequence continues at coordinate 28,746,981 of CM033621.1, forward strand.
CTCATCTGAGACAGTGACGAGGACACCGGCCTCATCTGTGACAGTGACGAGGACACCGGCCTCATCTGAGACAGTGACGAGGACACCGGCCTCATCTGTGACAAAGACACCGGCCTCATCTGAGACAGTGACGAGGACACCGGCCTCATCTGTGACAATGACGAAGACACCGGCCTCATCTGTGACAAAGACACCGGCCTCATCTGTGACAGTGACGAGGACACCGGCCTCATCTGTGACCGTAACGAGGACACCGGCCTCATCTGTGACAGTGACGAGGACACCGGCCTCATCTGTGACAGTGACGAAGACACCGGCCTCATCTGTGACAGTGACGAGGACACCGGCCTCATCTGTGACAGTGACGAGGACACCGGCCTCATCTGTGACAGTGACGAGGACACCGGCCTCATCTGTGACAGTGACGAGGACACCGGCCTCATCTGTGACAGTGACGAGGACACCGGCCTCATCTGTGACAGTGACGAGGACACCGGCCTCATCTGTGACAGTGACGAGGACACCGGCCTCATCTGTGACAGTGACGAGGACACCGGCCTCATCTGTGACAAAGACACCGGCCTCATCTGAGACAGTGACGAGGACACCGGCCTCATCTGTGACAATGACGAAGACACCGGCCTCATCTGTGACAGTGACGAGGACACCGGCCTCATCTGTGACAAAGACACGGGCCTCATCTGTGACAGTAACGAGGACACCGGCCTCATCTGTGACAGTGACGAGGACACCGGCCTCATCTGTGACAAAGACACCGGCCTCATCTGTGACAGTGGCGAAGACACCGGCCTCATCTGTGACTGTGACGAGGACACCGGCCTCATCTGTGACAGTGACGAGGACACCGGCCTCATCTGTGACCGTGACGAGGACACCGGCCTCATCTGTGACAGTGGCGAGGACACCGGCCTCATCTGTGACAGTGGCGAGGACACCGGCCTCATCTGTGACAGTGACGAGGACACCGGCCTCATCTGTGACAGTGACGAGGACAACGGCCTCATCTGTGACAATGACGAAGACACCGGCCTCATCTGTGACAGTGGCGAGGACACCGGCCTCATCTGTGACAGTGGCGAGGACACCGGCCTCATCTGTGACAGTGGCGAGGACACGGCCTCATCTGTGACAATGGCGAAGACACCGGTCTCATCTGTGACAGTAGCGAGGACACCGGCCTCATCTGTGACAGTGACGAAGACACCGGCCTCATCTGTGACAGTGACGAGGACACCGGCCTCATCTGTGACAAAGACACCGGCCTCATCTGTGACAGTGACGAGGACACCGGCCTCATCTGTGACAATGACGAAGACACCGGCCTCATCTGTGACAGTGACGAGGACACCGGCCTCATCTGTGACAGTGACGAGGACACCGGCCTCATCTGTGACAGTGACGAGGACACCGGCCTCATCTGTGACAGTGACGAGGACACCGGCCTCATCTGTGACAGTGACGAGGACACCGGCCTCATCTGTGACAGTGACGAAGACACCGGCCTCATCTGTGACAGTGACGAGGACACCGGCCTCATCTGTGACAGTGACGAGGACACCGGCCTCATCTGTGACAGTGACGAGGACACCGGCCTCATCTGTGACAATGACGAAGACACCGGCCTCATCTGTGACAGTGAAGAAGACACCGGCCTCATCTGTGACAGTGACGAGGACACCGGCCTCATCTGTGACAGTGACGAGGACACCGGCCTCATCTGTGACAGTGACGAGACACCGGCCTCATCTGTGACAGTGACGAGGACACCGGCCTCATCTGTGACAGTGACGAGGACACCGGCCTCATCTGTGACAGTGACGAGGACACCGGCCTCATCTGTGACAGTGACGAAGACACCGGCCTCATCTGTGACAGTGACGAAGACACCGGCCTCATCTGTGACAGTGACGAGGACACCGGCCTCATCTGTGACAGTGACGAGGACACCGGCCTCATCTGTGACAGTGACGAGGACACCGGCCTCATCTGTGACAGTGACGAGGACACCGGCCTCATCTGTGACAGTGACGAGGACACCGGCCTCATCTGTGACAGTGACGAGGACACCACCTCATAAATGGTAAATGGTTGCATTCATATAGCGCTTTTTTACCTTTCAAGGCACTCAAAGTGCTTTACATCAAGGAACCAGTCACCCATTCACTCTATCCATCCATCCATCCATCCATCCATCCATACATCTAAAAACCTTGACAGACTTCCTCATGATCACGAGGACTCCTTCCTGTTCCTTTGTCTGCTGAAGGTGGCAGTCTGACCCGTCCCTTCCTCTCGGGGGGGCGGACTTACCATTAGGCAACAGGCCACAATTGCCTTGGGCCCCCTACCTGAAGGGGCCCCCAATAAGATGCCTCCTGATCATCATAGACACAAGGTTCAGTTGCTATTCTCTTGATATCAATATAAGGTTTAAAGTTACTCCGCCACTTATTTCTTAAATATTCTTTGGGGGAAGAGGGGAACGACCTCTAAACCCCCTGTTTAAAACAATTTAGTGTAATTATTGCGAAATGAATTCAAATGTTTAAAGAGTTCACTCCCCCAGATAAGTAAACCTTTCCAACCAAACAAACAAAAACAACAAAACAACAATTCAACGAACAATGCAAGAGACACAACAGAAAAAAGTCAGAAAATCCCACTGGATGAGGAGGGGCCTGTGCCTGGGGCCCCCAAATTCCAAGGTCCGCCACTGCTTTCTCTCCACACAGGTCTCGGCATCAGAAACTGTCTGGGGCTGCGATGACTGCAGAATGTTGTATGGATACAGCATACTGTAGTTGTGTGTTAAGTCTCTTTTGTGGTGAAACACTTTGTGACTTCCTTGTCTGTGAAAGGTGCTGTATATATATAAACTTTGCTTGCAGGACTCTGGGCCGAGCAGGTCGGATCACAGCTGACCCTTCTCACCCTGGACACGGTCTACTTAAGCAACTCCCCTCGGGCAGCTCTGGCCACAAGGACAGTTTCTTCCTCTCTGTCATTGTTTTCATGAACACTTGTAACTGTAAAACATATTGTTTTTACAGGTACTACAGGTACTACACTTTGTTCATTGTAAACAGCAAAATAAATCCAAAACAGGTAAGTAATAGAAACAAGCCCATTGGCCTCCTGTTCAAAACTGCAGAACTGACAAGCCCCGCCTCTTCATACGGACATTTCACTGTAACAAGCAGGACATTTTTATTTACGTATTTTGGAGTGTCTACGTGACATTTTAGAACTCTGCATGTGTGTTTTTCAAATAATCTCAACTAATTAAAGGATGTGGGCGGGGAGAGGGGGTAGGTGAAAACAGGAAAATTCTGATCACGGGAGCTTCATTTGCAGGACAATAGGATTAACTCAAACATGCAGGAATCAAAATTCAACTTAGAGTCAATCATTGCTGAGGAAACACTGTTGTAACAAAGTTTAAAGTGGATTTTGCCCGTGCCCCCTTTAATAACTCACTACAACAATAATTGCCGCTAGTTTTACTCTGTTTAGTCCACACTGTACTCATCCAAGCCTTCTTTTATGCATGCCTTTTAATTATATCATTTCATATTTTACTGTTAACTCTGTTCATTGATTTCCGTCACAGAAGCACGTTTTACTTAACCAGAATTCAAAATGATTTCACACGAGTAGAAGTAAGATTTGTCTGACTGTGATCAAACCACTGTGAGAAGTTACTGAAGTAAATCTAACTGAGCGGCTCTGCTCCTAAATGGCGAGGATAGAGTGATCAGCTGTTAGGAGGTTATGCTACACACGTGTCCCCAGTGGCATCATCGAATCCCCCCCTGGCTCGGACTTAATGCGCCCTGTCAACAAGTGCTCCAGGGTTCAGCTCACACCGCCCCGCTATTCTAACCACTCTGTCCCAGCCAGGGGGGCGGGGCTGGGGGGCAGGAGGGGGCGGGGCTGGGGGTGCGTGGGTTCAGCACTCACACACAGCTGACACACAAAGAGGATGTGGGTAGAAATAGACCAAATGTTATGACAAAGGACATTGTGAGAATAATCAAAACAGCATGATGTAATAATAAATGGAGCGTGACTGAGGGTCGTCAAGGGGTCAGTCAGTGAAGTCTGATTAGCAAACTAATTATAGAAATAGAAATAACAGAATAAGAATAGAATAAGAAAGAAATATTATTAATTGTGACATAATAAGAACTCAGCCAACAAACACACCCGCAACTATATCCAAAACGTAAATAAATCTAGACCCAGTTAAAAGGAACGCAGCATCCTCGTACCTCCAACTGAACACTGTTTGGGTAACCGCCTCAAAATATAATAAAAACAAATCAATTAAAGAGCAACACTGGAAGATATTACTTCTAACCCATATATTCATATCCAAATTTACTGACAAAGAAATGAAGTGTACATTTTGCAATATAAGAGAAGAAAAGCTCATACATTTATTTTTTGACTGCTCGCACTCAAAAGGACCGGGAGAGTTTCTAAACACAAAAAACAAAAGTTCCAATCCATCTGCATCACACACTCAGCCACAAAAGCAAATACAACAGATTGTTAACCTTTATATCTTATTTGGTAAATATCACATTCACGAGATATGCCAACAATAAGCATCAATTTAATGGATTAATAATCTGAAGGAATTCATCCATTAAAAGACTAGATATTATAGATATATATTATATACAGATATTATTAAAAAGTGCCAGTTGAAATTATGATACCTGTGCTGTTTGCTCTATGTTTTATTTTAGATTAATGACCGATTTTATCTGTCTTATATTATTTTGATTTCATTGCCTGCACTAGTTTAAATGCTCTTAGCCTCAGATAAATATTGGGTTTTCTGTTTATTCCTTTTATGTAATGTTATTGTTACATCTTTACATTACTTTGTTAGTAATAATAATAATAAAAAAAAATAATAATTAAACAACAACAACAACAACAAAAGTATTTGTAAACATTCCATTAGTCCGGCACAGTTCCATGAGTTAGCACTCATGCATTTTCAATGGGAGAGTTACCATTAGCCTCCAAAGATCACAAAGAGACTGAAATGAAGTGACTTTAACAGTAACAGTCATTTTACCACAGAAGTAGAAGTGTTTAGATCGTTATCATTAGCGATTAGTGTCAAAACTAGCATACATGCTAACAACCGGGTAAATGGTGAATTTTATATGGCCCTTTACCACCTTCAAGTGCTTTACACCAAGGAACCAGTCACCACACACACACACACACAGGCACACGCGCACGCACACACACACACACGCACACACTCACACACACACACACACACACACACACACACACACACACACACGCACTCCTGGAAAGAGTGGACATAAACTTCAATTACTTATTTTTATTTCCATTTTTATACATGTAATACATATTGTTTATTTCGGGTAAGTAAAAGGTCCGACTGCAGCTGTTCGCTCACATTCTGCTCTCTAATGTGATAGTGTAAATGGGGCGCTGTTAGAAGAATCTCTAAATATCTTGTCAGAGCCTTGTGCTGGAGCTGTGAGAAGTGTGAGGAAACAGCTGATACCAGAGAGGAGCTCGCAGTGTGACGACGCCCTGAAGGTGTGGAGCAGACCAGCACGGTCCAAAGTGTGTGCTTCAGGACGGGAGCTGAAGACAGGACGCTGTGGAGGCGCTGGCAGACGGCGTCCAGAAGGTTCAACATGCTTCTGGAGCGGGTGGACAAGGTTTCAGAGGGTCATCTAAAGTGTTTCAGCTTCAGTAGAGAAGTCCTTTTTAATCTGAGGTTTCTAGACTGAGATGTTAGAATTTATACTTCCCTGAGCTGGATTAGTCCTGCCCTGAAGGGAGGAGTTATGGACCATTATGTTAAAGGTGCTGTACTTTTTTATTTTTTTGTTAAGTAAAACAGAATAAAATATGAAAAACAAAACTATAGCTAGACTATTTTATAGTCCACATTTATTCCTCCCTTTATGAATGCATTCTGAGCATCCAAATAATTCTTTATAAGAGCTTTGTACAACTTTCAGTGTCAGGTTAGAGTTTACTGTCAGGGCGTCGAAGTGTTTAGAGACGAAACACAATTCTCTTTTAAAAAAGAGGAAAATCATTGCTCACAAATAATATTAGCCAAGTTGTTAACAAATGAAAGTAACATTTAGTCTATTTTCTTACAGTAATGGTCTTGGTTCATGTGAAATGGGTCTGGTACTTACTGCAAAAACAAACAGTGCTGTATAATAATACAGGCCTGAGCTACACGTTATGTCGATACATTTGCAAGCTAGGAGTTTGTACAAACCATCCAAAAAAATAAAATAAAAAATAGCAATAATAAAGACATTTGCTGGGGTAAATAAATCATATTGAAACATTTGTATTAGGGATCAACTGAGAAGGTTTGTACCTGGGGCCCAGACTTTGTTGCCACGCTGTTGTTTACTGTCACAGTAAAGCTAACAAATATTAGCATGCTAACAGCAGATTTTACTTTATTACCTGAAAATAATTGAATGCAACAAGTATTTTAGGTATTTAAGGCATTTTTCTGGCTTGATTTGTCAAGGTCAAGGTTTGAGGATACTGTTGTGCACAGAGGGACTAATCAGAACTCAGTGCAGTATAGACCCTTTAAGATGCTATGTCATCAAAATTCTGGAATGGAGGCAAATAATTCGCAAACATCAGATCTAAATACTAATGCTTTTAAGTCCTTATGTGATTCTCTAGTTTTAAAATTGTACTTGAGCTTCACACACAGTATAATTTATGGTAATATATCTGTAGATACAATGAAAACCTATTGTGGGTTCATCGTCAGTATTTGTCCAGGTAAATCTAAAATACAGGATGTTTCAAACAGAGTTTGTCATAATCTGCAATAACACAAACAAATCATGTAAAATACAATAGTAAACGTCTTTAAAGCAGCTCTGATGTCACTCACATTTTTCTGACTGCTTTTCATTTTCCAAAATCGTTTTTCCAGTGAAATCACACTATGTCCCACTTTACCATCCCAGAATTTAGAATGTTCTCGCTTCTCAGATCAGTACAGACTGAACATGACGTCTGGATGGCAGTCTTGATTTACAAAACAGTGTCCAAGTGATAACCTTTGAAGCCTTCTCTATCGTGGACGAATGAGGATTGCACAGCTGGAAACTGTGATTGTTTAATACAGAGCACAGATCCATAAATGTTGTTGTTGTTGTTGTTGTTGTTGTTGTTGTTGTTGTTGTTGTTGTTGTTGTACGTGCAAAGTTTGAATGTGCAGTTTTTCCCTCATTGTTAAAAAGAAAGCAGTCTTAAATAACATTTAAATTCCAACACCAGGACGTTGCATCCGCCTTGCCCTCCTGAATGTGTTGATGCGTGCAGCGGGCAGCCTCACTTCTGTCAGTCGACCCCAGGGCAGCTGTGGCTTCAGAAGTAGCTTCTAAAGCAGTATCACTGATGCAGCACTTGGAGTATCCCGAAAGAAGTGACATCAATCCAAGGCTCAACAGCTCATAGCAAATAAACGGCTTAAAAGCTATGATTTTATGTCTCCAGTGCTCAGTGTAATTGTTTTTCCTCGACAGAAACAGCAGTTCTGTGGCGTGACTACATCCTCCTCCTCTGAGCGGTGCAGGCACAGGCCGGAGCAGTAATTAGAGCTATTGATCAGGCTAAATGATAGCATTAGCCCTCTGCATCAGCGACGCTCAGCAAAGCCAGTGTTATCTGATGACCCCTGGAATCAATGTCCAGGCTGCAGTCTCCCATGGGTGAAGGCCCATCTCTGTCCTCTGTGGTCCTACGGGACGAGCACCCTGGAGCACCTCAGGGCTGCCGCAGTGTTAGGTTTGCTAATGTGCTTTGTTAGGCAAAAGAATGAAATACAATATATTGAAGATTTTAAAAGTTAAGGGCCCTGTGCCTGATTTAAATTTACTCTAATTAAGATACATTCTCTTTACATCATGCATTGTTTGGTAGAAGCAGCTAAATGAGAAACACACTGGGTCTGTATTATATAATCTGGGCATGTCATAAACTCAATTTGTTGGGACAGAACCTCGGCAGCAGCGTTTGCCAGGGTCATCTCTTTTCATCCAATCAGGCACATTGCGTGACACTGTCCCAAGGTTGATTCTCTGTCATGGTGCCGTTTCAAAAGTGCCATTAAAGCTAATCATAAGCAGTTAGATGAGCTAAAAGGAAACAACTGCTTAAGACTATTTGTTTCTGAGTCATGGTGCAATGTCGAGTGAAAGGAAGGACCACAGACATAGTTCCAGTTGCTACGATACAGACATGTGATGACACAAATCAATTGAACACAATGGTGAATATTGCAATTTCATGTATACAGTGTACTATAATAAGCAATCTCTGCATAATCCTGTACAAAAAAGGTCTGATTGTGTATTTTCAAAAATGTTTGAACATATTTGCTGCATTAAAGTTAGATATTATGTTGAACTTTCTGCATTTTGGGCCTGTTTGTATTGAATCCTGTCTTTAACCATAATCACCAGCACATCCCTGATACTTGGCACTGCTTCGGCCTGTGGTTAGTGTTTTAGCTGAATGCCTTTATAGATCCATACACATAGATGTCTGATGCTGAGACTCGATCGAGCGAATGACTTGCTGAAGCCTCCTGGAGTTAATGTTATGTCTATTTGAACACTCATTCACTTAGTACTGAACGGTGAGGCAAAATGACTGTATTAAAGAATATAAAATGTTTATTTCATGATATTTATGTAAATTATCTGGTCTCCTCACCAGTAACAGTTCAAAAGTTCATCACTTCAGAAATCTATATGACAGACTACATTTCCCTAAAGCATAGTGAACATGATTATATGTGAGATTTTACTAAACATTTGGCGATTTGTCCCGAGTTTGACAGTTTTCGTAATGTTTAAAATGGTACTTTCTGGGCAGAAAATATGACATGGTTAGAGGAAATTCCACAACTGTTGCCTAGCAACCATTTTGATCCATGTTAATTACACAATAGTTATGATTTGACAAATAATAATACCTATAACATACTTTACAGTAACAACTTGTTGCATGGTAGTTTAAACGGTTGAAAGTCAGTGTCAGTTATGTGTAAATTGCTTCAGTATTTTTAGAACCATTCTTGTAAATGTAAACTTTTATTTTTTTTAAATGTATTCACAAACTGCAACACAGATGTAAAATTTTAATTAATAAAATTTTACATCTGTGTTTTACTTACTGTGTTTTACTTCTTGTAAATGTAAACTTTTATTTTTTTTAAATGTATTTACAAACTGCAACACAGATGTAAAATTTTAATTAATAAAAACCACAGGTGCTATCAAACTAAGTCATAATTAGAAACTTTTGAGAACCTGGCATATAGACTTTAAAGTTAGTCAGCCTTTAGGTCAAATGACAGTTTTACACACTAATTATCATCTAAATTAAAACACCGAACAGTTTATACACAAAACAGAGAGACTCCTGCAGGAGTCCTTCAAATCATACTGGACAAGCCGCGTTGCTAAGAGGTTGATAGAATGAGCATCAAACACAGCATCTACTTATTTATACGTCTATGGGAAGGACTGTGTGGGTGGGGCTAATGGTTCAGACAACAACACGCTTCTGTCTCATGGTTCAAAATCAGGTACAGGCCCTTTAATTGACTCTGTGCATAACATTCGACACGACCTAACGGCTGCTCCTCCTACCGGCAAAGTCAGTTCTGGTCCAGGTACTGGTTGATGCGCTGTGTTTGTCTTCAAAATGTCAACTTTGTCTGGCTTTTCAAGACGCCTCCAGGACCTAACAAAAATGTGCTCCCTTGAATAAGCAAGAAAAGGGGTTTAAATGGTACATTTCTAACTACAGCCACAACTATAAAGGTAAGTAGGCTATGCTAATGAACAGTGCTAGCGTCACTAACGCAGTAACATGTAAAACCTTTAAGCAACTTAGCTATCTAACCTTCATCAATAACCTATTTGCACTAATGCAATTAACACGTACATTTTCCTTGTAACTTCTGGAGAGCTAGCACGCAGGTAATGTAAAGGCTCCAGGTGAGAAGTGCAGTGGAGGGCTGGACCGGACTTTGCCGGTCGGAGGAGCAACTGTTAGGTCGAGTCGAACGTTATGCGCAGAGTGAATTTTAACGCACATTTTTGACAGAGAATAGTAGTAGTAGTATCATTGAATTGGTGGCGAGGGCCAAAGCCAAGAGCTTTCCACAGAACACACCATACAAACTGTACTTCATGTCTCTTTACAACTCTCTGTCCATGCAGAAGTCGATGTCCCCAAACCAATGCAAAAACTTGGTCCACCTACTGGTCATCCATCCGCTGGTCAGCAAGCACTGGAACAAAACACATAGTGCACCTTTGACTTTAAAGTAAAAATATTCTGCATTTTTCATATTGCTGTAAGCCTTTAAACATGCTCCTGGGTGCTTTAAATTTGCCATCTCATGTTTAGAAAAAAAAAAAGTGTCTTATTTATTCTATGACCTGTGTTATCAGTCATGTACAATCTAGTGAAGTTAGCACAAAAAGATGTCATTGTGTGGATTTACAGCAGCAGTTATTGCGTTTAGAGGCAGAAAGTTTAGCAATGATTTAAGGACTTAAAACAGAAGAACATTTGCTGATAAATGGCGTGTGAAGTCCGAAAATCCCAGATGTTCAGGAGGAAGTGTGTTTGACGCTCAGAGGGAGGACCTGAATGATACTTCAGGTGTGTTTTTGATAACGGAACGTGGTTTAAAGCTCAAAAAAGTCACTGTAGCAGAATGTGTCCTTTAAACTCATAGGTTTAGTTGACTTCACGCACTAAAATTTGATTGAATTTAAATTAAGTAAATAGACCAATGAGTAAAACTGCACTGACTAAAGTAGAGTTGTTGTCAGAGTTAACGTGCAGTGTGTGGTACAAAGGTCCAGTCAAAGGGACTGTTGCTCTACAAACCACACACAGCTGCTGTTGAAATGAGATCGAAAACTGTTGATGCAACACTCATCATGGGTTTGGCTTTAAAACAACGTCAGGTTTGAAGCTTCTGGACCTGTTGTTGTGTTGCAGTGGGATTCTTGTCTTGTAGAACGTTGACATAAATGTTTTACTCAGGATGCTAGATGACAGTTTGGCGTGAAGAATGTAAACAAGAGGCCAAAGGGCAGACCAGGGAATCTAACCCACAACCTCCTTATTGTAAGACATTGCCTATTGACTTTTTGCTCAAGCAACTCACAAAGCCTTGTTCAGAAACATCCAACTTCCGATAAAATGTGCAATTCTTTACCTGCGGCTGGAGTGGACACACTTCACAAATGTCATATCCAGCACTGCTTCAAATGACCTGAATGGAGAGTCTTATTTTGAGTAGTTTTGACTAAAAGAGATTTAATTGCTTATGTAACATAGAAGATTTCTGATGGTTGTTGATGGAAGATAATTTGTCTTTAAAATAAGAACATTAATTTGCCAATGAGGGAAGTAAAACATTCCTCCCTCATTGGCAAACTATTTGGTTTGAAAAAAGAAGAAATTAGCTGAAATAAGTCAGAAACACCATTAAACATAAAATATCTAGAAATCATCAAGAAAATGCTTCTTAACTTTTCAAAGTTGCTGAAACTAAGATGGATATCCTGAGGTCTCATATGCAGTTCCACCAAACATTCCAGCTGATGTACAATCATTACAAAACTAGCTGTTTGGACGTCACCGTGTAAAAATAACTATTGTTTGATTATCATGTTCAAAACAAAGACAAGTTTTGGATCATATGTGGTCACAGAGACAGGATTAACATAAGTGAAGACACCAGTGTGCACCAGACAAAGGTAAAACTGGTGTCTTGCCCATGGACACAGTGGCAGTGTGTGCTGGTCTAGTAGTGGACTCCAACCAACAATATTCAGTGGTGTTTAAACAAAGAGCCACTGTGGCCTCGGTGAATTACTAATAGTAAAAGGTTTGAGTCAAACTTGGTATTGCAGTAGCTGCAAGTGTGAAAGCTGGTTAGCTGCTGCTGTAAAGGACACTTAAAGACATACAGACTGTACAGGGCACATATTATGCAAAATGTACTTTTTGAGCTTTAAACCCTGTTCTAACATAATTCCTTGTCAAAAACACACCTGGAGTTGTATTTAGCTTCATTCATTGCATTAATCCTGTTTACAAGTTCCTCTTGCTCTGTACCTCAAATAACTTAACAACTTAATCATTCTAAATGGATTGTTTCATCAAAGGTGGAGATTTGGAGATCTCCTGTGCTGTCTTTAAGTCCATAAATCTTTTTTTCTTAGCATTTCTACTTCTTCTGAAGCAGTTCATTACATTAGCATGTTAGCATTGATTAATGGCTAGCTTTTGTTTATTTTCATTGGTAATTCCCCCTTCTGTCAGTAGATCTGAACACCAAATCCCAGTATGAGGAGTGCTGCTGATGGAAAGTAATGTGTAGTTGTTATACTTTATTGCATCTAAAATGTTAAACATGAGACTAAAAAGCGAAGACTGAACAACATTTTAAAAGGACAATAACGATACAAATAATGCATAACATGTTGGAGCTTTTCCTGGTGGACAAAGTGTTTTGAACTTGGCTTGTGGATGGAGCCAGAACAGTGTCCAGTGCACCTTTAAAACCCTTTCCTACTCTGGCCTTATTGAACTGAACAAATCAAATCAAATCAAATCAATTTATTTTTATAATGCCCAAAATCACAACAACAGTTGCCTCGATGGGCCACAACAATGCACCATGGGATCTTTAATAGTAGGCCGACATTGTACACATAACAGCGTCGCACTTTTGAAGGTTAGTGACGTCGCCAATAACAGGCCTGGATGAATAGGAGAATGAACGGCCGCAGATTGCTACGACTCCACAAGAGGCGGTCTAGTGCTGTAGAGCTGTTGACTGAGCCACTTGGCACCTGGCTGTGGTATTATGCAGCGCTGGACTCTGGAGTGGTCACATGCTCGGCCTTCCTCTCGGCTGAAGAACAGGCCGGGGTCGCTCTGTTGACCTCCTCTTAGCGCCGGCCACTTGGAGCGTAATCACAAAAATAACAGCGGCTCACTAAATACTAGCGCGGTGGAGGAGGTGGCCCGGGTCGCGCTGAGAGCTGAGTCAATGGGCCTGGTAATCACACAGCAGCAGCACAGCCAAGGTTTATTCAGAATGGATGAGCGATCCCAGCGTTCACTTCAGAGTAACTGCGCTAAGATGCTAAGATGTCGTAGCAGGGTATTCTGTTTTTACCTGTGGATACCTGAAGTGTTTTTCCTCTTTATGACCAGACAACTCCGCACCTAAAACCATGAAAAGAACAAATATTATGAGTCGTTTGTATTGACATTGACCTTTCGACATGCTAAAACATACAAAATTACTTCATGTCAATCTGGAGTTTACCATGCCAGAATTTTGGCTTCATCTACTGGCAACAGGTGGAATTACATAGGTGTGATAAACAATCGTTAGCTTGCTTCTGACATGCTAATGCAGGTACGTTGTAGTGATTGTGATTTGAGGCAAAAATTCTCAAGTTTGGTGATAATTAATGGAGTTAAATACAGCACAGAAGATGCCAGAGGTCGACCTTTGACATCACAGATCTGGGAAATTCAGAATGGAGTGTTTTCTGAGGTTCAGAAGGACAGGACTTTCTTAACATAATTCAGCATGATTGAAGCAAAATACAACTCCAGCTATATTTTTGATGAGGGAACAATGTTATGACAAGGTTAAAAGATTCAGTTTTGCATAATATGTGTGCTTTAAGTGCTGACATGAATCTTAGAGGTACAAAGAGGTAGAAAGGAATTACCTACAAATACTCACTTTACTGTAATTGAATGAATGAGTCCTCGCTGTGTGCTGCTTTTTGACCTTTCATCATGGCTCAGTCCTCACATTAGTCACAAGAGGGCGTCGCACACTTAATCCAACTGTTCTGTTATTGACAAAGGACACGTTTTCCAACATATATCCATCATTTTAGTCACAAAAGTATTATAAAGTATTTGAATTTACCAGGTTCCAAACTACAAGTAGAATTGTGTTTTCTGGTTGTGAGTATAATAAACCAATTTATTTACCCAAAATGTATATGCCTGAAACTCAAGTGAAGCGGTTCTCTGGGTGTGAAACAGACCTCAGGGGGTATTCAAGACAAAAAAGGTTAGGAACTACTGATTTAAAGCTCCAAATGGGTCGTGAGAGCTTTGGCTTCTGAAGCGGTCTGGCTTTTGGCGAAGCACTTATGTACGACATGACTGGATAAGAAAGAACACGGACTGGAACGAAAACAAGACGTCTAAAAGCAGAGACGCATTTAACATTATCCAAAGCCAATGCATTACATAAAGAGAGGTTAAAACGCATCATTTATGACACATTTTAATCTATGCTGTGCCACAGAAAGTCCAATAATACATAAACACATCGTAAATGAATCCTGTTTTGCGCTCTCTCCCTCTGCTGGCCTGGCCCGTGTCCCTCTGAAGGGAAAGTTGTCCAGACGAGAGAAACAAGCTCAACAAGCAGAGGGAGGGCACTTGAGAGGAGGGCCCTGTTTTGGCTCACTTCGACACTCTTGTCTCTCTCAAGTACCTGACCAATTGTCCTGATAGACAGACAGCTCCCCTCTGGCAAGTTTCTTTAGCAGAGGAGTGAGGAGTGATGGGCTGCTCTAAAACTGAAGTACAGCAGGGAAGGAAGAGACAAGGGGACCTGAGCATGTTTACTTGCAATGATAACCTCATGTGCTGATAGTTATTGAGGTAGTCTACATGCTAACTACTTGTGCATATTAGTTATTAACCTTTATGTTGCAGTGTTAAAGAAAAATATATGGAAAATTAACTTTTTTGACCTTTTAACCACATTGTTTCATCATCAAAAACCAACCTGGAATTGTATTTAGCTCCATAATGATATTATTCTTCCAAATGTGAGTTTGTTTGTCTTTTACCGTGTCGGTCCACATGTAGTCATGGATTTCAGTCATGTGACTTATTTGTTGTGGTCGCTGTACGTTGCACTCTCTGTTATTCGAGCTACGTTTCGATCCTGCAGGCGAGACCCTGACACTTAAAAGCAGCAAAAACTATCTTTTGCGGACATTTACATCTTAGATTCCCTGTCCACAGCTGCTCTGGGTACAGACAAGTCCTTAGCGCATTCAAGAGCACACACTAGGCTCTGATTCTAAAATATAGCACCTGGACAGTAAGAAATGATGCTGTTAATTCTGGAATTGGCTAATACCATTAGTTAGCATGGCCACAGGATGAACGTGGTACTACTCAAACTGAGACAAAGTGCTCACTGCACAGTCTGTGGTCTTTGGAGTCCATGGTGCCTCCTGATGGCACTAATCCATTTCCAGAGACAAACACAGTCTTTGAGGATATTAGAGAAGAATATTCGGTAACACTTAAGAATACCCAAACGCTCAGGGCTTCTTGAGGTGTTTATTCATAGTGAACTTTGTTCAGAATGATTCAGGCTTAGTAACTACTTAATGATACCCCAACCCCTTAATTATGAGGCCTAAATCATTCTTAGTATACTATATGTTCATTATGAATTAAGTCTTTGTTCTTGCTTTGGTAAGCCATGAATAAGTGTAGTTATCGTAAAGTGGTACGTAATAATCATTTCTTTTGAGACTTGTTGTTGGTAAAACTCCCAGCACAGCAGCAGAGCCTCTGTCCTGTGTATCATTATCATCAGTAATAACTCTGTCGGTCCAAATGTAAAGGTCATTAAGTCAACACGCTTACTCATAACACAAACCAATTCATGTAACAGTCCAGTCTCTGCACCAAAAGGCACCAGAGGACAGCCTCCCCTGCCCCAGCCGCCTCATGTCTCTGTTTGTCTCCTGTGATAAGGGCCCTTTCATCTTGTTTGCATTGATTACAGGCTGACAAGTCACACTGATACACTTACGGCCCCTATTTGTGTCTGCCGGGCCCCGCCGCAAACACAGGGCCCTTTGTGCTCCAGGAATGTCTCCTTTCAGGGCCTCCGCTGGCCTGTGAAAGCATGTCAATAATCTGGCCTCACCACTGGGCGGCCTCACAATAGCCCCGGGTCCAGCCCCCAGCACACCCGCCGGCAGAGGGGCCCCTTCACACCCCTTGGAGAGCGTGGGGTGGGGGTGTAATTAGTCTGATGGATGCCGATAATCCGGAGGTGCTACGGCTTACATAAGATGAAAAGCGCTCTCTCTCTCCCTCACACACTTAAGACCTGTTTAGAGCCGGTGTTAAAATGGCCGAGCGGAGCTCATGTGGCACATGCAGGGTGTGAAGGCGCAAAATGAGAAGTGAAGGTTAAGATTTGAGGACAGGTTTTTGGAGGAGGTTTGGAGCATAGGTGGTCATCCCTACTCTAAAGCAAAGAAGAAAAAGCAGGTGCTTTTTATGACCTGTAATCACCAAAATATACATGTTTTTACATATAACAGTACCAATAACTACAGCCACGCTTCGACTGGCCCTGATCCCTCAGACCAGTACACTATAGAATGACTCTTTTAATGGCAGAGTGTGTCTCCACGTTCACGTCCTGGCTCTGTCATCATACGGCTGATCTCAATGATTCACAAATAGATGTTCAGTTATTCCAAGTTTGTGTCTGTGAGACGTGGCGAAAGCTAAAGTAAACAGGAAACTACTTCTGGTTTGTCCTCAGCTTATTCTGCATTTATTTCCCTTCTCTGCAAAGCCTCTATGCCACATTGTAACCACTCTCCATGTAATGCGTTGGCTTTGGATAATGTTAGATGAACTCTGAACTGTTGTTTTTGCTTGCATTTTTCATGAGCTGAACATACAAACACAAAAGACCCCTTCATCCTCATTTATTGTTCACAGATCTGTCTAAATCTGTGTTAGTGAGAACCTCTCCTACCTTCTTCCTTCTCCCTCCCACCTCACAGATGTGGCATATCAAGATGCTGATGAGACAGCATGAATACTGCACAGCTGTGCCTTAGACTGGCCACAAAAGGACACGCTGAAATGATCACTTTTGCTTTACTGGGGGGGGTCTGAGGGGGGTCTGTCAGTTTTACCCAGTGCAGATTGTATTTTTATCCAATGTTCTGTCAAAGGAGGCCCTGTTTGCATTGGATCTTTTGTGATAATAATCTATAATATTTTAAGCATCCAAAAGGTGATATAACATTACACACCGTCCACTGAAGGATGTGCTGTAAACAGGTGTGATCCGAGCCGTCCCAGGTCCCCCGCATGTCAAGCCTCACCCAGAGAGAGGCTTTATGACTCTCCTCCTCCCTCCTCCCTTTCACACCTCCCCACATCCTCCTCTGTTTTCCACTCTTGTCATTTCCTCCCTCTCTCTCTTCTCTCTTACAGTCTGTGGTCGTCCCCTCTCTCTTCTCCCTCTCTCTCAGGAAGTATCAGTCTCTCGGCGCTCTCCCCCCGTGCACGCTGAAAGCCCACCCTCGCTCCGCTGTGGGCCGCTGCGGTGGCCTGTGGGAAGCGGCCGAGTGGAGAACGTGATACCTACACAAAATAAATGGGATTTGGGCTCTTTAGCGGCCGTCGAAAATATACACCAGTTGTGTTGATTTTGGGGCCTGGAGTCGGTGCACTGGAAAAAACGACACTGTAAAAATATATATCTACGTGAGTTAAAGTGAATTGAGTATTTATCTTGAAGTTTTGACCAGTTCAGAGTTATAATACTTATTTTGCCAGATTTATTTGTACAGCACAGTGCGTACACAGTATTATGTATACACAATTCATTACAATTGATTAAAAAACAATACAAATCCTAATATCACAGTACAGAATCTGTTTAAAATAGATGCCTGTAAATACATTTCTTTCTGTCATAAGCGCACAGAGCTCAATTTATAATGAACAAACAGTTAACTGAGCATGATTAAGGCTTTGCAGCTACTTAATTAAGGGGGAGGAGTTAGGATATTACTTGGTTACTAAGCCTGAATCATTAATAAACGATTTGTTCATTGTGAAGTATTTATTCATGCTTTATTAACGTTTAGTTATTAGGCTAAAGTGTTACCAAATATTTTTAAATCAAGCTCCAAAAAGTACATCTTCGATGTACGAAAGTTCGATGAGTGAATATGACCTTTTTTTTTGTTGAATAATGGCTTAAACTGTTAGAAAAATGTGTCAGTTGTCTGTATTTTCCATGGTACGCCGCCTTGGGATTCACTTTTAGAACTCAGCCATACTTCCTGTCATTTTAAACTTTCATTTTTCATTAATGTCTTCTAAAATTGAAACCTCACAAATGTAAAACTATGATAAATATTTACATGTGCCCTCCCACCAAAATAAGTCAGAAAACCAGAACCTTCTTATGAACCTAAATTAAAACTAAGTAATATTATTCCCTTATCAAACGTCTGTGTAAGTCCGTGTGGAGGTTGTAAATGTATTTTCGGGGCGTTTGAAGCCCCCATCATCGCCCCCTGCTGTCTCTGCACAGAAAACCAGCTGCAGCATTTCCTGACGCCGCCCTGAAGACCGCTCTCCTGAGAAACACTGCCTCTCTTTTTTGGATTTGGTGACATGAAATGTTTTTGTATGTGATTGTACTTCCTCATTTTGCCTCTTGTCTGCATTCCAGGCAAAGCACCCCCTCTCCATGAAGACAGGCAGGTGATGGAGCTCCTTACTAGAAAAGTTACATAATACACCTTTAAAGTGCAGTAACATGTGTCCATACTTATTTTTCGGGATCGCACTTGTGATTAATAGTTAATAGTTTAACATCAGTCGAGTTATGAATAAAACTAGGTGGGACGTTGATAAGAATACAGGAAGTAGCACAGAGTAAAAAAGATTATGATAATAATAGAGTTTTGGCCATTGTTTACAGAATGGTTTCTAGGCAACCGTTATGCAATGACCTCTTCTTATGTCACATCAGCTGTACATTGTCCAACGGGTAAGTACAACGGTAACACTATATAATAACTACACTTATTCATGCCAAAGCATGTACAAAGACTTAATGCATAATCAACAAATAGTTTATTAAGAATGATTCAGGCTCAGTAACTATTTAACAAATATTCCAACCCTAATTTAATCTAAACCTAAACCTAACCCTCACCTTAACCTTAATTAAGTAGTTACTAATCCTGAATCATGTTTAATAAACTATATATTCATTATTTAAGACTTTGTTAATGCTTTATTAAGGCAAAATAAGATGTAGTTATTATAAAGTGGTACCACTACAACTAACCAAAATTGCAAAAAACGAGGCAAGCTTTTTAGCCAAATCTTAAATGCAATACTGTTATCTATGTTTTAGTCTAACCTGTCATGTGCACCTTATGGAAAAGTCAGCTTTCACGTGATCATCATTAAGCCTCATGTACACTTGGTTTTTTGCAGTGTCTTAGTCCCAGTGGCTGCTGAGTAAAGAATCAAGCTTACCTCTGCAAACATGGCCGCCGTGTTGACGCAGGCCTGAGAGAGCGAAGGGTCTAGTGCAAATAAACAGAGCAGGGGTCCAGATCCGATCCCACAGCCGGACTCTTTGTAGTCGCCCCGCCCGACCCGCCCATCCCCACCAGCCCCTGCAGGCCGCCTCCTCCTCGCAGTGCTGTTTATGCCCAGGACAGGCTCTGCTGTGTCGGGTACACTACGGCTCAGACCACCGGTGTGTTCCGTCAGCTCCGTGTGACCGCAGAATTATGCCACTTTTAGGCCAATGTTGTGCCAAGACTCTCGCATTGTAACACAGACGTCATTCACGGCGGTTATGTGTCAGCACTTAGTGAATTTACACAAGTAAAACACACTTTAAAGGCAATTCTGATGGGGTAACGTTTGGCCTCTAGGGGGCGCACAGCTTTAGATGCGCGGAAAAATTATAATTCCATCAAGTTTTGTGGACGACGTTGAAGACATGGCCAAACAGCAACTGCCAGCCATATATTCATAGCATTAAAAGCTTCTGCACATTAGAACCAATGCATTTGATTTTTTCTTGTCTTTTTTCAGTTTTTATGAAATATAAACACAGCAAAAACCAGGATACAGAGGGGGAACATGCAATCTTCACAGAACATCCATAAATAGTCCTAAATGTTAGGCATATTTGTCCCACTTAGTCCAAAGTCTGTTGAATCTGTCCATTTTCAAAAAAAATTTTTAGTTTTGTGAATGTCCATTATAATTTTGGTCCAGTCCTTGTTGGTGCAGTTTCTTTGTGATAGCTTCCATTCCTTCTGCCAAAAATAGGCTCCAAAGGTATCTATTTATTGAGTCCATGGCAGGGGTTTTGAGGCCCGAGTATATAGTTCTGAAATTGAGTGGGACTGGTGTTTTGTTAAAGGGACTATATCTAACTTGTACTGTTTTGAAACATAAAAACAGAACTGAACATAAACACCTTTTCATCAGTCACATGTATCACTTTCCTAATGCAGTCCCAGCATCACAAGTATTCACCACCATGAGTTTATAATCACTTTTCATCATCCCAGATGGAGTTTTGCCATCACGGTAAAGCTAACAGATATTAGCATGCTAACGACGCACTCCCTCCTTCTCTCGTAAAACCTAACGCTCTATAAATAGATGTGGAGAAAGTGCTATGGTCTCATTTTCAACTGAATAGAAGCTTTTACAATTATATCTGTGCTGGGACAACACAGATTTATTTTCTTACATGCAGAAAATTGGGTACATGAACTAGTTCTGTTTTTACGTTTCAAAACAATAAAAATAAGGTATAGCCCCTTTAATCTCAGTCCAATATTTCTGAACTGTTCCCAAAGCACACTGTGCATTTTCAATGGGGGAGTGAGCTTTAACCCCTAAAAATCACAAACTATGAAAAACCAGGGCTGTTTTGGCGTCTGACAAACACTCGACCACGTGAGTAACACCAGAGCAGAGTTAGAAAACACTGCCTCGTGTAGAAGAAGTAGATTGTTAAAGTTAGTGATTAACATTTCTTAAATCTAACATTATGCCGGACAATAATGAACCAAAAGTAGGCTAGAGTGGGCCACAACACTTTGACAATGACATTTTTGTTTCAATTCCTCGCCACAAATCTTGCTAACATTTAACTTTAGAAATAGCGCTAAAAGTTACAGACCTAATGCTCCTCGCCAAATGTAACAAACATTAACAACGACCATTTGTCTACGTCGCCTATAAAGGCCAACGTAAATGTTTTTATTTTGCAGTCCTATTAAAATGAACAGGATAGAACACTTATATGAGTACTATGCTGTGTGCGCAGGCTCTAAGTGCAATTACAGACGTACGCACACATCATTCATGGTTATATGCACGACAAAACAGTCAACATGTAGTGTATTTGCACAAGGAAAACGCATTTTTGTGGCTGAGTTTGGTCACAGCTGCCCTGGGGCTGACTGACGGCAGTAGCGCAGTAGGTAGAGTGGGCGCCTTCTGATCCGAAGGTCGGTGGTTCGAATCCCACTCCAGACATGGAGTAGTTGAGTGGTCAGATCCCCTGACCCGCAGGTTGGTGGTGCGATCTCAGCTCCTTCAGATGAATAATGCCGTTGTGTCCTTGGGCAGGACACTTAACCCACCTCGCCCCCAGTGTCTGCGTACACTGGTGTATGAATGTGTGAGTGGATGGGTGACTGGTTCCTTGATGTAAAGCGCTTTGAGTGCCTTAAAAAAGGTAGAAAAGCGCTATATAAATGTGATCATTTACTTATGTCCTCTTCAACCAAGCAACCACACTACTCACCACATTCTTTACCTCCAAAGATGGTGAAGTGTCTTGCTCAAGCATGATGCATGATGTTATTTGTATTGACTTGGCATTAGTTTTAACCGACATGCCCTTCCTGAGAATAACTCTTCAGGTTTTGGACAGAAAATACCCGACTGGTGCTGGTCCAAACTCTTCGGCTCTTTGGCTCGGTTGGGTTAATGGTGGCTTGTGTTTCCATAATAAAGACAAAGTTGAAATTGAACCTGAAATGCCTATACTTATTTTTATCTTAACGTCAAACTCAGCGATTCACAAAAAAACGTGTGTGGCTGTGAGATGTGGGTAAAGCTAGAGTAAACAGGAAACTACTTCCTGTTACTCCTCAGGTTTTTCTGCGTTTAAGATAAGATAAGAGAACCATTATTTGTCCCACAATGAGGAAATTCCAGTGTTGCAACACACAATTCAAGAACAGCAGGAGAATACAAACAAGAAAAATAAAGTTAAATGTAACACACTGCAGGTAGAGCAAACACATACAGAGTAGGTGGCTGTGCACGGCTGTGTGCAGAGCAGCGTGTGGACAGAACAAACAGCAGGTGAAGAGACTTCAGTGTAATATAATGAGTGACTGTGGACAAATGAAACGACAGGTAAAGTAAGATTTGCACCAGAGAATTGACATTATGTTACAGTATTGCACGTTATCACAGTGTTCAGTGTTCAGGACTGTCAGTGGAAGAACGACCTGTCGAACCTCTCCTTCACTTCTCAGCGAAGCCTCTGTTTTAACCTCTTTTTATGTTTGGGTAATATGCTTTATGCACTTGCACTATGATATTTTCGAATTTGGCGCGAGTGTTGTGCAGGAATAAACAAGACACTTAAGCGGCCCGGTACGGCTCACTTAAGACAGTGGACACTCTTTGGGACTGTACCGTCTGCTTCAAAGCAAACTTGTGGAAACATGACTCATGTGGTCCCCTGTGGATGGATAATGCAACTGCCATAAAGATGAGCCCACTTTTTGACTACATCCTAAATTTGCTCGGAGCAAACAACCACAAACTCTCTCCTAAATGTCATAAAGAGTAGCCTAATGAAAATAAGTTTGCTGGCATCAATGTGCCAGCTTGGCAATAGCAAAAGTACTGATCTGAAAATATTTAGTCACTCGCCCGCCTCTTCACTTGGTCCTGCTCCAGCCTGAGGGGCAGATTTAATGCTACTTTTTATATACTTTATTAGCTGTAAAAACTGTATCTAAAACCAAATGAACTGGGATTTGCTACATTATTAGAGTCAGCTCAGATAATGGAATTAACTCACTTAGTCCATATTGTTAATGGTCTCATAGCAGCCGAGTCCTTTAAAGGTCAACGTCTCTGAATGAGCGGAAATTATATAATTTTGATAGAAAAGTTTTAATCAGCTGAGAAAATGAGAATATGATAATAATTCTGTGAAATAAGAGGAAATGCGTCTGGTGACGTCTGACCTGTGCACATCCCATGATGACAGCAGGAGTGTGGTATGTGCCGCTGACCTTGCTGTGACCTGTTTGGGAAGTGAACATGAACCACATAAACCTGTGATGAAGATGAAAACAAGAATATTATGCACGCAGACAGGGTTTGTAGTACACATGTGTACACGTAAACAAAAGGAAATATCAGTGATTAGAGGCTGGAGATTTGAGTGATGCAAAGTGCTACAGATGTTTGATGGTTTACACTGAGACAGTGATTACCCTCGCTCTCTCTCTGTCTTCTGCAGGGCTGTGTGGCTCTGAATGCCCTCGGCACATGAAATATTACAGCGCTGATGTCGAGGCATCTGCGGGAGGGATACATTTGTTGCTAAGCAACAGCTAATGCTCGCAGCATGCTAACTACAGTTATGTGGAAATTTGGCTCTGTTATTCTGCTCGGGTGTATCGTCGCTGTAAGACATGAGGAGTCCTTGCAAAAAGCACAGCTCAGTCTGTACGTTCATATTGATACACGACACTGAGGGCTTTTAGCTGTACAAATCATTATAGAGCACAGGCTAACGTCAATACTCTTAACCTCTGCAGACTCACATGAAGCCTACATATGACCTACTCTTTACACTTGTGCATGTATGTTTAATAGACCTCTGCTAGTTTAATGATTTTAATGATGTTTGTATCTTGTTTAAAGCTACTTAGGCCTTTGAGCTATTCTTGACCTAGTTTTTGCATCAATATTCTGCTTGAGATTTACAAAATAAGCAGTTAGTGCGTCTATTGAGCCAAACGCTGTTTCCTTTAGATAGGCTATATGCTGACTTGTTATTTGTGATCATAATTATCAAAGTAGACATCAGGCAGAGTGAGGCGGCGGCTCTGAGCACCTATACGCTGGAATCATGAGCGTATTAAAGGGAGCAGGAGCACAGAGGGAGGAGGTAAAAGCTTTGTTTTGCACCAAATGTTTTCACGGTGGAGGGAGGGGGAGGGGAATCAAACTGATATTTAGCCTCTACTGGCTTTTTTTTCTTGCTTTTGTTTTATGCAGGCTCTTTTTACCACATGGTAGTGACAGATTGTTTGAGCTGAAAGGAAAAGCCATTCGAAGCTAATTAAGCAGCCATTCCAGGCACTATTCGCAGGCAGGAGGGAGAGTAGCACAGGCATTTGTCAGCGCCAGGCCAACGTGGGTTTTATTGACGTCCCGGCCTCCTGACTGACAGCCCCGCCTGCTCCGGACCAATCAGGAGCCACCAAAACAGACATCGGCCACGGGATTGGACGCGGAGCGGAGGGGGGCGGAAGAGCTCCCACGTGGGGCCGCTCCTGGAGACTCGCTCGTGATTGGCTGACGTCCTCCTCCGGCGCAGACGTGTTGCAGCCTGCCCAGAGCTGCCGAGAGGAAGCTTGGAGATGCTTGAGGTCTCGTTAGAAATAGGTCGATCAATTCCAGTCACTCAAAGGACACTCCGCTGCAAATTAAGCGGTATTCACATCTTACGACACTAACTATGCATTTGTACAAAATCGCACGGTCTTTTCTTTGAGGCGCAGCTGAAATGGGCATTATTTGTGTTTTGTTTTCTGTGAAATGCAGAAAATGAAACCTCAAAATGCCCTGCACTCCGTTGTCATGCGTAAAATGGTCAAACTAAGTGGAATCTATGCGTAAAAACCCAAACTAGAAGTAAAGAATTGACTTGTATAATTACACCTCTGCTCTTGCGTAACGTTATTAATATTTTTTAATTGACAAATCCCTCTAGCCTTACC
Source organism: Rhinogobius similis (assembly GCA_019453435.1). Taxonomy (NCBI): domain Eukaryota; kingdom Metazoa; phylum Chordata; class Actinopteri; order Gobiiformes; family Gobiidae; genus Rhinogobius; species Rhinogobius similis. The sequence continues at coordinate 28,772,015 of CM033621.1, forward strand.
CATAATCCCCCCAAGCTCCAACACAGTGTGCAATCCGCGGACGTATAAATTATTGCCTTTGTTTTGAACAAGTTGTTGAGCCCACCGAAATGTCACTTCAAATCCAAAATGGCGATCAGGTGAGGTCACATTTCGCGCGCCAATCAGGAGCTCGCGCCGCCTCGTGCCCACGTGGGGACGCGGCGCGGCGGTTGGACGACGCTGCCGAGCGGTTTGCAGCGCTGCGATTGGTCGACGCGGGGCCCTGTCTCCGCAGACGGCTCCTCGTGTCAGCGCTCCAGTCTGTGTGTGGCACGGAGCGGCGGAGAAGCGGTACGAAGCGGCAGAGGAGCGGCGGAGACCCGGAGTACACCCAGCAAAGCGAGGAGAAAGCGCCCAACATTCCCGTTTTCCTCGCCAGAATTCACTTTTGGATTACGAGCGGATCGAACGTAAAGACGGGATCTAATTGACGCTTTGTTTGTAGTCGGCTGCCGTTAACAACTCAACACATTTTCGGGTTTTTTTCCCGCACGAACGTCCTGACGGGAGAGGACGCGCTCCGCCTGCGGGTTTTCAAAGGACTCTCGGAGGAGGAAGAAGCGGCGGACTACTCTTCGACACAACGCGGCGCACGGAGCGGGTTTGGCACCGCCTCGACGACCGCTGCGCACCACACGGATATTACGCGTTTTTTGTGGATACTACTTTTTTGTACCTGCGCGCGGGGGAGAGGACCGAGGAGACAAAGGTAACGAGGAACCGCTGCTAACGAGGCGAGGGCGGCTTTTTTTTTTTTTTTTTTTTTTTTTTACGGTGAGCCGAGTTGTTGGAGAGTCGTCGCCGCCGCTGCACCGCTTCTTCTTCTTCTTCTTCTTCTTCTCTTCGCTTCCACAAACAAACCGACGTACGCGTTCTCGATTAATCAGTGACAGCCCCGCTCGATTTACGACGACAAAAAGCAAAGTGCAGCCTGATTAAAAGTCTGTGCTGTGCTGTACTCCGGGATTTATTTGATACCTCCAGCAGCGGCGTTTTTTTTTTTACTGCAGCGCAAACTGTAAAGTGCACCAGTCTAAATTATGTGCAAAGCCTAATAAAAGATTTAGCGTTGCTTCCTCGCTTTGATCCTTCGCTTGGCTGCAGGGGCTTGCTCGGTTTCTGCTAATGTTGTTTTGTTAAAGTTGGTGTTAATTTGTGGATTTTACACCGTTTACACGGTTTTATTTCTCTTTTTGCGTCATTTCAACTGTTGTTAGACTAGACCGTGTCTGTCTTTAACCCTTAATAATCAAAACGAGCAGTGTTTCCTAGAAATGGAGGAAACTATGGTGGCCCCTATAGTCTAAAAGTGTCCTACATTGTCTGAAAACAACCTGGACTATACACTGGCATCACACAATCCCACTGCGTTGCATATTGTATTAGTATTGTCATGAAATTAAAATCGCAAACATGATTGTGATGCCAAGGAACAGGCTGATACTGATTTAATACCACCATGATGACAAAAAATGCTCACTAAACTGTCAATTTCAACACAAAATAATAGTATTGGGCCTGCACGATGAGAAAAAGATAAAATATATGATAATATTGATTTTTTAACTTTAGTGTTGAGACTGTTCTACAATTATTGACACAACAAAGCATAAAACAGTGAAATTGGTTATTTTCTTTTGTTCTAAAAGCATTACTGTTCCAATAGTGTCACTTTCTGAATGCAAAAGTAAAATAATTAAGACTTAAACAACAACATTAAAAGCGTTCTACTTTAAAGTGTACTTTTTTGGGGTTGTCAGATTGATTTGAAACTTGATTTTGCTTCTAAAATAGTCATGAATTTTAGTTTTTAGTTCGTACGATTATATTGCGACCTGAATAATCACAGTTAACAGAATAACATCCCTAGACAACATTATGCAATAATTTACAAGTCAAACTGTGTTTGAGGCAAACTTATCACTGACTAATGCTGTCAGATAAAGAACTTTCTGTTGTTGCGATGTATTCATGCTCTTCGATTATTGCGTTGTTCAATAGGCTATTGCAATAATGTCTAATTTTACGATATATTTGGTTGTCCTACTTTATTTATGTTACACGTAGTCTTACAGAAGCTCAGGAAAGGTCACTCCGTCCTGTTTATGGGATTTCTTTTTGCAGTATCCATACTATTTTAGTTTTAATATTGATTAGTATCTTATCAAAACTTATGACAATATTATATCATCATAAACCTTTTAAAAGTACCAACAGTTAATAAAGACATGCTTAAAATTGAATATAGGCAATTAATACTCTACAAATGATGAGATTCAGTTGTATGCAGCACCATAGTCCGCGAGAAACACTGCAATAATCTAACTATTTACCCTGAATAAATATGCACCCTGTGACTGCTGTGTAAATGGACTGTATTGATGAATTGTGCTTTGTCTGTCCAGATTCATGCGCAGAGGGGCTGTCCATCGGTCAGCCGCGCTTTGTCCGCCATTCGACGGGAGGCCTGGCAGTGATTTAAAGCCCTGGGGGATACACTAAAGCTGATTGTGTGAAGAGCTCGCCATGTATCCGCAAGGCCGGCATCCGGTGAGTAGCAGCAGGGTCCAGGGACTCGTACTTCTGAGGAACAGACATGCTCATGGTGTTCTAATAATGAGCTGTCAAAGAGGTGACCATCAAGACAGACCTTTTAAAATGCTCTGACAGCGCAATGTCTTTATGACAAAAAATAAGCTACTGTTTACCTTGTTTACTTACTTTCTAGCCTCAAAACAGTATTTAAGCCTCACAAAAAGTGTGTCTGTAGATCCAATGGAAAAACTATTGTGAGGTCAACAAAAATCCTAAAAATCATTATTTAACCTTCATCGAAAATGCCTCTATAATCTCCTAAATTAAATGAACAAACTGTGTCAAATCCAGTGTTAAATGTGTTTAAAGCAGCTCAGATGTCACGTGAGTGCTTTTACTTTGACAAAATCACCAGAATGGTTCATATTTTGTGATATTCTGAGGTTAATCCTTGTTTCTCCAGTGAATCACGTCATGTTCAGCTTCACTTTTGCCTCCATTCCAGAATTCAGAATGGTTTTATTGGGTCTATAATTTGTATAAAGTGTTGGTAGTATAGAGTTTGTATCATAGTTTTTTTTTTTTATGTGCAAAATGGATCAGTGTTGCAGTGTTTCTTACTGGGCATTATTTTTAAGTTGCCTTTAAAGTTGTACTATGTAACTTTTCCTCCACAGAGAGGTCGGTGCTTTGCCTGGAATGTTCCACAGTGTGACATTGGAATTAATCTACAGAATTTATATTATTATTGTGTTTTAGCGCTCTAAACCAGTGTTTCCCAACCAGGGGTACGGGGACTCCAAGGGGTACTTGAGGAATTATCGGGGGGCACTTGGGATGGTTTTAGGTTTTAAATGAAGATGAAATGTCCTTTTATCTGTATAAAAAGTGTGATTAGTTGTAAATTTAACATCTCTTTAGAGTATCATGGACCATAAATATAATTAAAACAACACATATAATACTAATAACCGACTATATTCAACTATTAAACCTATTTATTTGCTTCAAACTCAAATTAAGGGGTTCTTGGAGTGTGAAAAAAACCTCAGGGGGTACTCGAAACAAAAAAGGTTGGGAACCACTGCTCTAAACTAAAATACTTAAAAACCTGAATTCATACAGTGAGAAGGGTCGCCTCTCCACAGAGCTGACCGGTTACTTGGTCCATCTGCTTTTCTACATTCTCCATTTAACGCTGTAGAACATTCTAGGCAAAGCGTTAACATCTCCACAAGCAGGTGGCTGACCCTCCTCTAGAAAAGTGACATAGCGCACCTTAAAGGGCCACTGGCTTGTCTCCATGCAGATGTTCTTGCGCTGCCTGCAGTGTCCTGTTCTGTCCTGTTCAAATGCAGGGGTTTTTATGCTAAACATTTAAAGTTTGGTGCAGAGGTTTAGGACACCTCAACGTCGTGGGTTCACCTACGAATGACATTTGCTGAATGTCTCTTCCCTTTCTCCCCGTTTCACGTCACAGTTGTCTCGTCAATAGGAAAGTCACTGTATCAAATCTGAGTGTAAGCGGCTATTGTCACAGTTTAACACGGCTCCACATTTACTGACACATGACCGAACAGTCAAACCCTTGTCTTTCATTCTTGTATAACACTTTACTGCTCCTCAATTTATGACCAGCTTTATGAAGCAAACCTTCTAAAGTTAACAACATGATAAGAAACACTTTACATACAGGTTTACTTTTTTGGATTAAAGATTGAATGAATATTTTTTTTCTTCCAAATTATGTCACAAACCTGTAAATGGGATTTTCTATTAACCTAAAAAAACTCGAGCCCTACATCAAATATAGCAGTTTGCCAGAAAATCCTGTAACCTGTAACTTCCACCTTACTGAGTTAACTCCACATTCACACTGGTTTGGTCCTAGTTTGATACTGGGGAAGTCTTGTTGTGGACTTGGTTCATTCCTGTTCAGGTTTTATCGTGGTCTAGTCATGGTTTAGTTCCAGGGTCAGTCCTAACCGTGATGTGACGTGTAAACGCAGCTGTAGGTTTTTCTGTTCTATGTTCCGCCCCAATTTCCAGAAAAGTTATGAAGAATACTTCATATTTCTGAATGTATCAAGCCTGATGATTGCCTGAGAACAAAGCCAACGATGCATAAAGACTCAGCAATTTCGGAGACTATAGTGAGACAGAAATCAATAATTGGCAAAAAATAACTTGGCCTTTATGCTACGGGGCTGACAATATCCCATTTATAGACTACTCCGCCTGCGTGTTTTTGCAACATGAGCAGCTTTTTATCCTGGCAGCCTTTGTGCACTTTGGTTATCTGTGCTGGGCTAAAATATGTGCTTTATTCCCCGCAGCAGGTTGTGCAAACACCACAGATATCCAGACTTATTGATACTGAGCTGGACAATACTGGTCAAACACGCAGCAGGAGAACTATGTCAGATATTGCATAAACTAAACGACGTGCTCTGCTTAAGACGCTTTAGACATTAGCCGTGCTTCAGTTTAGAGCGGACTGGTGCAGTATTAAAGTCTGTCCCCTGTCTTAAGTGAAACATACCGGCCCATTTAAGCGCTCCAAAGCGGGCCCCAACTGCTAAAAGTTTCCAAAGCAACCTGGTTCGCTTTTGGCTCCTGAACGCTTTAGCTAAGGAGGAGCTACACACCAGAGCGAGGTGAACGCAGACTCAGGTGGAAACCAGATATAAAGATATAACCAGAAAAGAATCATTTGTCACCAAACTGTGTCTTGATCTTGTGATAACCCGCCGTATTATAGACCGTTCCAACTTGGTATTAACGTTCTATCCCATTCATTTTAATGTGGCAGCCAATAAAAACCTGTAATTTAGTTGTTTAATAGATCGTACAGACATGATATTCATAGTAGAAGAAGAAGAAGAAGAAGAATTTTTATTTATAGAGCGCTTTTCCACCTAATAGGCACCCAAAGCGCTAGTATATTTATTACATTCACCAACGAGTGATAACTGTCAATATCCAACTTCACCCTCTCGTGTCTAAAGTTCACTTATTACTGTAGGATTTGTGGCACTTGGTGAACCAAAACAAAGATGTTCTTGTCAAACTGCTGTGGCCCGCTGTGTTTTTGGCGCATTATTGTCCAGAATAATGTTGGACATGTTTATTAGAAATGTTTATTATCGGGGTTGTTGATATGTATTGTATTTTCGGCGCTAATCGCTAACACTAACGATCTACGTTTAATACTTCGCAGTGACGTTTTTTAACTCTGCTCTGGTGTGAGTTTGGGGCCTAATGCTAACCCTCCTATTAAAAAGCATTAGTGCTAACTCGGGGAATGGAAGCAGGCTGATGGAACATAGTGTTTTGTGTACAAAAACTGGGAGTTCTATTGTGAACCATGTGTGAAGAGCATGTTGCACATTAACTGTTAGCCCCGCCCACTTAGTCCCTTCTTTCAGCCTGATGTTAAACCTTGACAGAGAAAAGAACAACTGCCTGTGACTATCCAGACTGTAGTTTAGTCTGGATAGTCACAGGCAGTTTTTTTTCTCGTACAACAATGTCTTTGATTGAATAAAATTGTCTGACCTTGGCAGTTGCTTCCGTATAGTTCTCATCCAACAAAATATCCCTTTTAAAATGTACAAGCGATATCATTCCCCAGTGTTAGATGATACTTGGCATTTTTTTCCATTGCAAGTAATCTCACCACCAATGAGTCTTGTGTTCAAATACATAGAAACTCTTCTTTTTTAATAAATATTGTTACTATTGCGTATGGATGCAGTACAAGAAACAATACGTATAGATAATGGCAAAGAAAAAGTATTGCCATTATTAGCGAGTACAGAAGAAAATCCAGGATTTCTCTTCTAGATCAGTGTTACTTTCTGTTAATAACAAAGTGAAATAGTCTAAGTGATAGTCTAATCATTTGTAGATTTTCCTTTTGGATGTTTTTGAAGAAAGTACGAAATGTTGAAAAAACCAGTTGGTTGGATCTGATGATTATTGAACTCGTGAAGTGGAATGAACGCTCCAGTCATGAAAGCATTGTTCATCCATTCTTAATAACAGGTGTCATTGTTCCTTCAGTGAATGCAATACTGGAAACATGTCACCAGACCTGTTTTAATCTGTCTGATATCGTCTATGAGAAATGACAAGTGACCGCCTGAGGGGAATTTGTGAAACAGCGTTTAAAGATGGAAGAGGTTTGTCTTACGGGTGTCAGACTCGGAATGTATTCATATTTGTGATTCATGATGGAGTTAGCACATCAAAGTTTTCAGTTTCAGTCCCGATACATTGGCTTTAAGTTAGGCAGTTAATCACATTTTGATCAAGATACAGTTATTTGTAATCACTAATGATCAGTTTGTGTTTTAATGCAGAGACCCACAGCCTGAGGTTTGGAGCAGAGCGCAGACTTTGCAGGGACAATTTAGGCTTTTGTTTATGTTCTGGAAATTAATGTTAAAAAGCTATGTTTGTTGGTAATTAATAAGAAAAAGTAAAGGGAGTTGAGGGGAAAAAACAGTCACACCCACTTTATGTCAATACCATTGTCTGAAAATCAGTATTTCTTAAAAGGCCTTTCCTCAAAATGCCATTAACTGTTCACAACTCTGATTGAAATGTCGCTATTCATGTTTTATTCTATTCTTCTTTTGCTTTTTTAAAACTATTTTTATTCATTTTTTTAACGTTGCACCTTACGGCCAAAGCAAGTTCTTCGTTTTTTGTGAATGCAGTAGACTGACAAGGGCAAAAAAAAAGTTTCTGATTCTGGAACTATAGAACATAAGTTTGTGCACACCTTGGAAATGTATCTTGTGTGATTTGTCTTTGTTTCAGTGTTTATTTGGAGTGGTAAAAAAAAAAAAAAAAAAAAGAGTTAGTGCTGGTCAGTCACATCTAATGAGAAGCTGTAGTTATAAAAAGCACAGTACAGTGACAGCACAAAATATAACATAAATTAAAAATTGTGAGACCAATCTTATGAACTGAACCATATAAACGATCAAATTCTGTTTCCTTCCATCCTCAGCTACTAGAAGTTCAAGGCTTATGACGTCTTTATAACTTAAGTCCATTGGTATAACCTTGAATAGATTTACAAGAATATCTGGTCCAGAAACGTTCACTGGGTATCAGTGCATACCAGATATGTACTCTGATAATGTCATCATTATCAGGACGTGAGCGTTTCCCTGACGTTCACGTGAGCGTTTCCCTGTCGTTCACGTGAGCGTTTCCCTGTCGTTCACGTGAGCGTTTCCCTGTCGTTCACGTGAGCGTTTCCCCGTCGTTCACGTGAGCGTTTCCCCGTCGTTCACGTGAGCGTTTCCCTGTCGTTCACGTGAGCGTTTCCCCGTCGTTCACGTGAGCGTTTCCCCGTCGTTCACGTGAGCGTTTCCCTGTCGTTCACGTGAGCGTTTCCTGTCGTTCACGTGAGCGTTTCCCGCGTTCGTTCCGTGGCGTTTCCTGTCGTTCACCTGAGCGTTTCCTGTCGTTCACGTGAGCGTTTCCCTGTCGTTCACCTGAGCGTTTCCCTGTCGTTCACGTGAGCGTTTCCCTGTCGTTCACGTGAGCGTTTCCTGTCGTTCACGTGAGCGTTTCCCTGTCGTTCACGTGAGCGTTTCCCTGTCGTTCACGTGAGCGTTTCCTGTCGTTCACGTGAGCGTTTCCTGTCGTTCACGTGAGCGTTTCCTGTCGTTCACGTGAGCATTTCCTTGTTGTTCACGTGAGCGTTTCCTGTCGTTCACGTGAGCGTTTCCTGTCGTTCACGTGAGCGTTTCCCTGTCGTTCAGGTGAGCGTTTCCCTGTCGTTCACGTGAGCGTTTCCTGTCGTTCACGTGAGCGTTTCCTGTCGTTCACGTGAGCATTTCCTTGTTGTTCACGTGAGCGTTTCCTGTCGTTCACGTGAGCGTTTCCCTGTCGTTCACGTGAGCGTTTCCCTGTCGTTCACTCCTGTCCTCCTCTTCCAGGCCCCTCACCAGCCGGGCCAGCCTGGCTTCAAGTTCACCGTGGCCGAGTCCTGCGACCGGATTAAAGACGAGTTTCAGTTCCTCCAGGCCCAGTACCACAGGTGAGAGGCTCCTCTGAGCGTCACTCGTCTGTCACAACAACACTGGGTCCAAATGGAGAAGTCGAGATGAATGAGTTAATCAAGAATAGTGATAATTGTGTTACAATGTTTTACATTTAGAAAGAAAAAGACCATATTGCTCTGGCTGCTGTTGTCTCATTCACATGTACAGAACACACATGAACTGGAGCAATGATGATCTGTTAAACATGTAAATGAAAGTGAATTCAAAGAACACAGCGTAGCCTGCACGCAGTGGTTTACAAAGGAACTACAATGACTTTTTAAAGTTAACCATTTTTTAACCAGGACAGTTCCATTGATATTACTGATCTCTTTCTGGGGGTCCTGGCTGCTCAGTCATAACAATAACACACATTTAGACAATCATATTTAAAAAGGTTCCCTAAAAACAGTTACAAACCATAGATTCCTAATCTTTTGAGCACAGATTTAAACTGACCTATTGAAATCAGTTTTCCTTTCCAGACCTTCTGTAAATTATTTCATGAGGAGCAGAATATTGACTTGCCACTTAACCAGTCTCTGTGCAAACACTTGGTACAGAAAGTAACACGACACAGAAAGTCCACGACTGAACCTGTCGCCACAGCCTTAGCCTGCCGAGTGCTGTACACTGTTATTAGAAACATATTTAATTTGTATCTGGTAATACCGATTAGTCACATTTACGAAATTTGACATCAAAATCGTACATGTGGTTCCTGTGTGGATTTCATTGTTATTTTGTCATGATTATTGTGAATAATCATTCATTAATATAGTTTAACAATCTCAAGACTTTAAAGTAGACATCTTATGCAAAATGGACCTTTAAGAGCTTTTAAAGAACTTAAAAATGTGAAAAATAGAACAAATTATGTAATTTTCTAGTTTTTGTACCATGATTGAGGTTTGTACACGCATACACAGGCACACTTACACAGTCTTTTACATAATACATCTGGATACAGTCACAGGCCAGTGGCATCTCATTTGAATGTCAAGTACAAGCTAATGTTCCTCTGCACAGACGGCACATAAAGTACAACGCGTGGCATTTCACATCTGAAAACCAAACTATTCTCTGTATGAAGAGCATTTGGCTGATTGCAGCTCACTGAAGCAACAGCTCTGACACAAATATGCAACTTGACCTCTGAAGTGCCTTTAAATCACACATGCTTCTCTCTCTCCAAAGTCTTAAGGTGGAGTACGACAAGCTGGCCAATGAGAAGACGGAGATGCAGCGTCACTATGTCATGGTGAGTGTTTGATGCCGTGACAGCGCCCCCTGTGTAGCCTCAGGTGACTGCGCACAGGTGTTATCAGGCATGTTTTTATTAGCTCCAGGCGCCGGGCAGGGGTCAAACGTCCAGCTATTGATTATAGGCTGTGCGCTGACCTCTGACCCGCCCCTCCCCCGACACGTCCCACTGGGCCCATGCTGGCTGCTCTCCCCCTCTCAGGCTCCATACGCTAGTCATTTTCCAGGCTCTAAAGACGAGGCTTAATCAGAGGCTCCGTGGGGTCTTATTCTGACTCCTTTCTGAGAGACATGGGACTGGTTTAGCTGGTAACATTTAGCTCAGTGATTCTCAAACGTTTATTACACAAAGTACCTTCTAACACAATATTTGCGTTTCTGAGAATCACCAGGTCTAAACCCAGATTATAGAGATTTTCGCACTGTATGAACCTACTTATTTTTAGTTCCAGTGCCCGTTTGATGTGTGTTGGCACAGAGGAGGAACTAGGGACCGGGCCCACACTTTTTGGGACTCTTTTAGCTCCTCTGCTGGGGCAGGCACTTTTCAGTCAGACCAGGAACCATTTACAACATCAACTTTATTAGGAAATATGTCTTACACAAACTATTTTGATGCAAAATGCGAACTGTACTGTAGCTCCACAAATACAATTCTTAATTAGTAAGTAGTAACTGATTGTGTTTTCTTTTTAATTTCATTGTTTGTTCATGGTTCACGGTTTTATGAGCATGTTCACAGAGCTCAACAGGAGTAAAAAAATCTTATTTCAATATTTAAATGTATCCTCTGTAGCTGACTGGGTCGATTGAAGACATAACCGATTAATCGACCATTAAACTGAGTAAAAAGGGGTGTGGCAAAAACTCCAGAAGTATTTTTATGTATCTTGTCCAAAATTCACTCAAAAGACCACAAGTGCACAGTAATTCATGCACAAACAAACATTTATGCAGAAAAGTACAAATAAACAGTATTTATATGATAAATTAGATGCATGTCATGATGATTTGAAAATCTTCATCATATATTCTCATTTTTGCTGATGTCCCACATAAATCCTTATTATACAAATTAATAAATAAATAGTCGACCAAGACAACATCGACCGGTTGATCGACTCAGTGACTAAAGGATTCCAGCTCTACTAATTTTCTACTCAGACCCAAAATCAGCCGCTGTCCCGGTGTGAACGAGAGCGAGGGGGCCTGGGTAGTTCCTCGGACTAAATAAGGACTTAGTTCTTGATACAGTTATATGTGAAAACCCCTTATATCAGGCGTAAGTCATGGCTAAACAAGGTCTAAAATGAGATTAAGGCGTAGTGAGATTAAGCCAGGTTCAGAATAATACTTAATCATATTTTTCTTAATCATAAACAGGGTCCAAAATGAGACTAAAGCAGGTCTAAAGGAACTGACAGATTAAGTTCAGTTAATGTTCAGCCCTACTCTAACTCAAATAATAATGATTGCAAAGAAGTGCAGAGCGGTGTGTGAGACGTGCTCAGGTATGTCACTAGTGAGCTGTTTACCGTTAGCAGATGGAGCAGGAATGCTAAGAAGCCACGGTGTGCTCATATCCAGCCCTGGAGCTAACTCTGGTGTTTGTCTTACCTATAGTTTGCACTTATTGCTTTGTCTATTCTGGCTGTGCATGTTTGACTTCAAAGCTCGTCCTTGGTCCACGTCAGATGTTTTGTTTATGTCTCAGGTTTTTACTCAGCCACTAAATCCTGTAACCAGTGCTTCTCAAACTGTTTACAAGTCTGACCTCATGTAAGTGGGACGAGACCAGGGCGAGACCCAGGGCGAGACCCAGGGCGAGACCCAGGGCGAGACCAGGGCGAGACCCAGGGCGAGACCCAGGACGAGACCCAGGACGAGACCCAGGACGAGACCCAGGACGAGACCCAGGACGAGACCCAGGACGAGACCCAGGACGAGACCCAGGACGAGACCCAGGACGAGACCCAGGACGAGACCCAGGATCAGACCCAGGATCAGACCCAGGACCAGACCCAGGACCAGACCAGGATGGGACCAGGGCGACCAGGCTACAGACGCCACGATGAGACGAGACCGTGGCAAGACGCTGAGGAAATGTAATTAGACTGTCACGAGACACGACCACGGCGAGATGGAGATGGATGAGACTGAGATGATATGAGACCATGACGTGATCAACAGTAACCTGAACATGGACTAAAACATGGCTGCACTGTGTGTAATGTGTAAACCAACCACGACAAGCCCTGGATTAAATGTAGGACTAAAAGATAATTATAACTAAAACTGGACCTATTTGAACTTAACAAAGTCTTGAAGAATCGCACCTGCAGAAGTCCACGGAACAGCAGTGGAACTCGAGACCGTTTGAGCAGCACTGCTCTAAAGGCCAATTCATACTTCATAAGAAGCACGAACTTTGTTCGTGCGCCTCAGGCTGTAAGAACAAGAACAAAGTTCGTTTCGGCTCTGGCATTCATACTTCAGCTCAAGCGCCGCAGCGGAACTCCTTCAGACCCCGCCCCC
>CM033621.1:28789433-28921933 GCA_019453435.1 Rhinogobius similis
TATTGTTGCATTTAACCTGTAACCAATGTTTACATCGTGTGTACATTATGTGCAGATGAACCACTTCACGCGGTTATTACTTTTGTTGTAACGTGTCACATTTTATCTTGTACATGAAGTGGGAGTCACTCCACAATTCTCCAGTTCACGAGGAATCATCAGTTTGAGCTGGGCTTTTTTTTCCATCAGACCACTATGCTAGCTATGTGCAATGACGAACAGTTACATACACGCTTTTTTACTAATAGGCCTACACTCTTCTACAAATCTTTTCCATATGAATGTTTAATCCCACCACTCTTTTGCTCATCCCTCCACTTTATTTCCCGCTGACAGTTGGCTGAGCGCTTGTGCACGACATGGTGATGAATGTAAACATGAGCGTGGACCGCGTGTCGTTCTTAGCTCCAGACGAGGCACGTGTCTTCAGGACGGCCCACCCTACCCTCGCCGCTCGGGCCACACCAGACCCAGACATACTGTTTTAACCCAAAATAGCGACGCGCTCCAAATGGCCCTTCTGCCGTCTTTGTGCTGCTCTCCCTCTGATTGTGCCTTGACCTCCGCTTGGCCTCGCTGTCCTTTCATTGCTTTGGCCCGGTTTGGTCTCCGCCTTGTGAGCGATGGCCTCATGTCACGCAGAGCGGCGATATGATGTATGCAGAGGGGGAGGAGATGTCCACGAGGTTAATGGGCTCCGCTCTGGAGGCTCGTCCTCATGTGGACAGTGTGGCGTTTGTGCGTCTTTGATCAGAAGGGTTTGAGCGCCTGAATCAGGGCTGGAAACAGAGCAGAGGGCCACGGTGGACCCGACAGTGGAGGGAATCATTCAGGATGTTGCATTTGATTGTGTGTTTGTGTTGAGAGTGTTTGTGAGAGTGAATGGGGGATAATGGATGGAAATGGCCCATGGTACATTCTGGCGTGTTTACAGCACGTGTGTCATGTATGTTCATTAACATGCACTGTCCCAAATAAATAAATGAACAAATCCTTCAACTTAGGTGCTTTTCACAACTTTCAGAGCCATCTGTAACACTCTATAATTAGATGCAGACAGCACACAATGCACTGTTACAATTTATTTACACTATATCCCTGCTGGAGCAAAACAGATTGTAAAAAAAAAATCGGTCAAATCAATCACTTTTTCTGTGGTAAGGAATCAGAAATGATTCGTACCAAAGGCTTGTCATGGTATCTTAAGTGTCATTTCTACTTTTGTGTTTGCTTCTCTACAATATCACAATAAATATCATACCGTGAAATATTGTGGTAATATTGTACCATGAGATTTGGATATGGTTACATCGCTAATGCTAACACCGCGGTTCAGAGGGGAGTCCTTTCTCGCTCACCTGGAGCCTTGTACGGCGGTAAAGAGGACACCAGCACCGGGACGTTAACGGAGAGGTAACAGAAGTCAACAGGAAGTCAGTGAACGGCTCGGGGCGCAAACACTTAAATAGACCCCTCGTCTCCTGTGAAGCTCCTTTATTTTAGTCAATGAAGCTACAGAGCGGCCTGAAAAATGCATGACTCCTGCCTGTCCCTATACCCCTGCCCCTGCCCCTGTCCCTGTCCCTGTCCCTGTCCCTGTCCCTGGCCCTGCTCCTGTCCCTGTCCCTGCCCCTGCCCCTGCCCCTGCCCCTGCCCCTGCCCCTGTCCCTGTCCCTGTCCCTGTCCCTGCCCCTGCCCCTGCCCCTGCCCCTGCCCCTGCCCCTGCCCCTGCCCCTGCCCCTGCCCCTGCCCCTGCCCCTGTCCCTGTCCCTGTCCCTGCCCCTGCCCCTGCCCCTGTCCCTGTCCCTGTCCCTGCCCCTGCCCCTGCCCCACCCATGACATCAGCCGAGAGTAAACCCAGGACGGGAGCGAGGAGGGGTAAAGAAGGGGCATGTTAGCAGGCTTTTCACACACATTTGGAGCGGTTTGGGACGCTGTGGGCTGGAGGCAGAGGTGCTCAGGTGTGGAGGATTAGCGCGTGTCCACAGTCTGTCCAAGACGTGAGCCACTCTGGATCTTGTGTCGTTTGTGAGAAAGAAATGTAGACGTGATCTGGAGGAGGCGGAGGGTGCACAATTTGATACTCGCTACAAATGTCACTACCACAATGTTAATAAATAGTAGCTTTTTTAATACAGTACAGTGTTGTCCCAATGCTAACATTTAAAACTTTATTTAGATACAAAAGAATAGACTCAAGATACTCAACACCATTTTAATACCACAGTGGGCCTTTTTCTAATGCTCCTTTTTGATGGTAATAAAAACACATGCATGACACTTCAATAAAAACATTCATTCATGCAATTCTTTCCATGTTAATGTATTTGGTCTTATACGAGTTCCGATAAAACTCAAGATCATTCTAAAATTGTTCAGGAAAGGCCCATTTTGTCTCGTGAAGAAGGCTGGGCGATACTGACAAAAATTAATATTTCAATATATATATTCAAATATACAAATTGGCTGAGGTTTAATTATCATACAAATGTGAAATGTCTGTAAAATGAATCACAGAAGTGCTCTTAGTTAACAAAATAACATTTATTTTTCTTTTTTTATTTATAGCACTATAATCAATATACTCAAAATTCTATTTTTGCATATGTTTAAAACAACATTCATAAAATCATCTAAGTTTTAATATAGCCCACCTCTACTTGCCATTGATGTAATATTTTTAGTATCGATATGTCCCACAAATCCTACATTGATTGGTGAGCTTTAAATGGAGCTGGACATTAGATAACTGTTATCACTCATTGGCAAATGTAACAAAATGAATGTTGTGAATGTGAATTGTAGCACAACCTGATCAGATGTGTTTTCTTGCTGTTTTTGTCTTATTTTTTCATCCATCAAGCTGTTGTTTTCCTTAAATTAACTTCATACAGCAAAATGTAAACCGAGTAGTGTCTTGTTGTTGTTGTTATGACTGTGCAGAGCTTAGCTAGCTTGTTTGCTAATGACAGAGGGAGATAAAGGACTCTTCAACTTTTTCCACAACAATTGTTTCCTTTTTGACTGAAAGTCTGTCTTTACCTGAAGTTTGCCCGGATTGTTCCACAGAGCAGACCGATGTGTCCATCGTAATAAACTTAGCCTCAGGATCTGAACCATTTGTGACGGTGGAGCGATGCAGCAGCAGCAGGGGGTCATTTGTTCTGACAGTGTCTTATGACGGCACACGCTGCTGTCAATAAGTGATTTTAATTAGCGGCGCTCGTTAGCCGCCTCAGCGCTGCGGCCTGCTGACTGGAGCGGGCGTGGCGTGGATGGCTGTGTTTTCCTCCTGCTCACTCCTCTGTCGCTGTTTGTCTTGTGTGCGGACGTTTGTCGGCATGGCGACTGCACATCCCAAGTGAACAGAGAAGAAAACAAGCCGAGTAAGAGCTACTGGGTTTGTACTTCTATTAAGACGACAAATGTACCGTAATCAAACAGCAAATTGTGGTTTTAATGGTAGAAATTGGCAAAAGTTGGAATTATTTGGGCAATTTAACCAAATGTGCACCAAATGTGCACATGTCTCCGTCGGGTTCTATCTCAATGTAAAACTTGCAGACCTTTCTGATTTAGACCGCTACAAAGTCATTGTCAAATATAAAGCTTGATACTCGATACCAAGTTAATGCAGTGTCACAGAAAACTAGTAACTGTCTGGAGTTGATAGATCGCACTGTTGAATATATATTTTGTTATTTATTTGATTGGAACAGTGCGTGTTAATGGACAGACATGATACAACATGAATGCAAACACACAGATTGTAGCCAAAGGCTAATATCCATCCGTTGTCCCAGTGGGCAGGGGAACACTGTGCTACCATGGCTAGTATTGATTAGAATCAGATCTTCCTTACTTTTGAGTTTGTGAAACCTGTGGATCATTATTTTATATTTCACACATTTAAAATCACAAGATTGATCCAAAACAACGTAATAAACAAAACAAGTCTGTGACTTATGCTTGAAAACTGCTGATTTTCCTGTTTACGACGCGCTGGTTTCACCTCGACAAAGCACACCTCTGCTGGTCTGTGCTGACGGTCCGACAATGGACAGCGGATATTCATCAATAAGGATTTATACATAAATATTGTCTAAAAGCCTTAAGTCACCACTTTTGCCTTTTATTTGGATAAAATGTATCGGAAAAAGTCTCAGTGTATAATAGAATTAAATGTTTGACAAGTCAACTTATCAGAAAAATAGTAATTGCCGACTAAAGACTACTAAAGTAATAATAATTGCTGCACTTCAACATGGAGACAAGCGGGTAACGTACCCTCCACCAGGAACGTTGTGCAGTCCACCTTTTGAAATGTGTACAGTGAAGTGAATCTTATCACAAACATCACAAATCCTCTGTCCACATCGTCACTTGTTGAAGGAGCAGGACAGCAGCCCAACGCTGCTTAACAGATCCTTCATGTCAGGTTCCTGGAGAGCAGGGGACGGAGAAGGGGCGGGAGAGCCAGGGCCGGCCTGTGCCAATGAATAATTTATAGAGGGTTTCGGGAATTGTTTGCCAAGGTGATGATGGTGGACTTGTCTCTAAGCCAAAACAAACGGACTACAAGAACAGCCAGTCCCTCCCCGGAGAGGTCGCAGGGCACCGGTTAGAGAGGCTGCTGGGACACTGCAAGGCAATTAGTGTCTAGCGCTGTGTGGAAACTGAGGGAAACACTCACCCCCCGTCCTGTGTTGACTTAAGGGATTGCATCAACATCTTTCCCTGTGTGTGTTTTCAAAAAGCTTGTCATGTGCGTTTTATTTATTATGGATGAGTTATTATTGCGAGATGTGAGCGATCACTCACTTTGTGTTGCAATTAAAGGTGCACTATAACTTCTCTGGTAGAGGTTCTGCCAACGGGATGGTCCAGGATGGATTTCTTGTACCGATATTTGCTGACACCAATATTATTTTCCATTTTTTTCATGTTTATTTTATTGCCACGTTTCTATGCCCAGCCCCACACTACCCTTGAATTACATTAGTCAGAGAAAGAATGCACAACAGTTCCAATGGTTAGCCATCATCATCGTCATCGTCATCATCATCTTCATCATCATCATCATCATACCAAACAACAGTACAACAAAAGGATACTTGTATTTTAAATTGAGGACTGACTACAATTTATTATAATGATCCCCATGTGTTCAGATAATCGGCTTCAGTATAAACAAAAAAACCAAAGCAAGGGCAGAGAGCCTGTCTTCTGATCCGAAGGTCGGTGGTTCGAATCCCGCTCCTGACATAAAACATCATTGGTTGAGCAGTCAGATCCACTGACCCACAGGTTGGCGGTACAATTGCTCCCACAGGTGAATACTGCAGTTGTGTCCTTGGGCAAGACACTTAACCCGCCTTGCCCCCGGTGTCTGCGTGCACTGGTGTGTGAATGTGTGAGTGAATGGGTGAGTGGTTCCTTGATGTAAAGTGCTGTGCGTGCCTCGATGGTGGAAAAGCGCTGTATAAGAATGGGACCATTTAAGATCTAATCCTTGTGACAATCTGTTAATTTTGTTTAACCGAATTCTTTATTTCTCTATTTTATGCCGTTATCTGCTCAAACACCCTTTTTACCACCAATTTCTCCTATTGGTCAGACTTTGTAAGGCTCTGAATGAGTGACAAGTAAATTTAACCAATCACAGTGAAGTAGGAACTTTCAAAACAAATATATCTTTGGACTGCTGTGAAGAATTTAAAAATGAACTTGTTTTCTGTTTTTAAATACAAGTACAGCACCTTTAATCGATTAGTTGTTTAGAATACAAACGATTGACCACTTGAGCTCGTCTGTTAACTTACAAACTTTTTTTTTTCCCCCAACAAAAACACTTGTGTAAATTTATGCAGTTCCTGCTTTTCTGAGTCATAAAACCTCAACACATGGCGTGTTCTGGAGTCTGTGTAGTCCAAATAACTATTAGTCACACATTATTTCTATAATGTATTATTTATGAGTGATTATCTTGTTTCAGCACTTCAACTCATCCTCCAAAGCCGTTGTAGATGTGACGAGTGTGGCAGAGCCAGTATGAATATCAACATAACATAAAGAGGAAATATTGAATATTCCAGACAATATATAAAATGGCACTAAATTAACGCCTGATATTGGTTGCTCGGCTTCTCCCAGGTGGTGTTTTCAATAAACCATGTAGGAGTTGTATACGGCTCTAGCGGTAGAGGCTAATTGAGGATAAATGACAATGTAATCCCCCTATGTTCCCGGTGAGAGGACGATGCAGAGTTCCGTGCGTCTCAGACCGACAGAACCATCTTTCATGCATTGGTAATGAACTGCGTGGCTCCGAGTGGCTCTTCTCTCCCCGCGCAGATAATTCCTCTCTGCCCCTGCCTCCCATCGCACGCCACTTGTTTTTTCCCGACCAATTGAATCGTCATTGTCAGAGCGAGCGGTCCACTCTCGGGCGACACGCGGCCAAATGGCTTTCATCCTGGAGAGAGCGGCCGCGGTGAAGAGCGCCTCTCCAAACGCCGCGCTGCTAGACAAACCCCTGAGTACCTGTAATGGTGGCGGCGGCGGCGGCGCTCTGAATGGCTCCGAGGGCTTGTGTTTTCACTGGCTTTAAGTGACAATAAACTCTGCAGCTCGGCGTCGGCTCCAGAAGCACTGTGGAAAATGGCACCTCCAAAGACAAGAGAGTCACTTATAAGGCCTGAAGCACAACGTGTTAGCTATATTTCCATTGAAAAAGCAGCATGTCATTCTGCTTTTCATTTGTTCTGCTGCAATTAGAGGTGTGCAATGTATTGTCTAAAATGACAGAGTAGTTTTGAAGATATGCTAATTTAGACTGTGGAGTAGGCCTATAGGATCTATAATAAGAAAATGATTATAAAGCTGCAAGGATAAGAATACAACTGCTGTGTAATGTTTCATTAATAAGGCTTTAAGGCAGGTACACGATAACAAACATAACAAAATGTCAAGTGTGATGTATTGCAAATGAAAATATCATGATAAACGATAATGTTGTAACTACTTTTTGCCGCTAACGCGGTAACACTAAAGCAGGAGAATCCCAGTAAAACTTTTTCTAAAAGTCATGTCATGAAAACATGAGTTTCAAAATAAAATTATTGAAAGAAACATCAAAGTACTTAGTGTCATGAGTCATAGGGATGTTAATGGGATGTTAATGATTTAAGCCTCTGCAGCTCAAATGTTAATATAGTGCGCAGACAGTTTTCCCTGCTAGTGCATAGTAACTGTCCACATGATGCCCCTCATCTGTTGAACCATAAGCTGATATAAGTCCTCTGCATTTAACACGTCTTCAGGTGCCACTGGGGTGAACTGTCCGGGTTAGTGGGACACGTCTCCAGATCTCGGACTAGGCTTAATCAGCTCTAGAGATGCAACAGAAAGAAAAAATATTGTGATATTGTATCATCACAAGTTGAAAAATATCATGGTCTGTCACAATATATTGAATTACAAGCTTCTTTGCATAAAAGTATTGTTTTGTTACAGCAACAGCTTAAAAGAAACATGGAACTACATAAACCATGATCCTTTGCTCCATTTTTTTGATATCTTAATTCTTTCATAGTTATCCAATTTTAAAAGGGGAAAAAAATCCATGATTTAGTAAAATGGCATCTCCACAATATCTGAGAACATTTTATGTAGTAAAATGAATATGACGTACAAAAAGATTTGCATACTGTTGAAGCCTATTAGTGCCTTAGCTGAAGGACTTTTACCCACTGTACATGTTTTGGATTGATGAGGGAGTCAACAGTATTGTCTGGTCATGACAGATCATAATCATTAAATCAGGACGTATAATCTCGTAATAATTGTAAACTTGACTCTTGCTCCAGCGCTCGTGCTGTTCTGTGCCTGATCGAACGTCTCAAACATGATTCTCTTGCAGCCATCTTCCCTCACACTTTAGACGATGCTGAAATGCTAATCCTTCCCTGCGTGTCATCGTATCCCGCCCCCGCTAATGATGATGCTTTATGAGTCTCCACAGACCCCTCCTCCTCTTCGCTCGCTCCCCTCCCGGCCCACTCTCAGTTATCCCTCATTAATTTCCCGTGCCGATCGGATCGACAGGCCGAAAATTCAATTTAATGACCTGCCTCTGTGCTGCGCCTAATATGATTTTACAGCCTGTTCTGGTCAGGGCCCCCCAGTCCAATTTACATAACGATCAGCCATGCCAGATAGCGTTACCCGGGCAACAGAGGAAGAGGGGGCGACGGGGAGGGAGGGAGCAGAGGAGATTAGCGGGGCGGGTGCAGGAGAAGTAGACGGGGGGAGGATGAGGAAGACAAGGCGGCGCGCAGAAGGTCAGACAGGGTGCTGAGATGATTCCTGACAGGACGGCAAAGGTCTCGGCGCCTCGTTCCTTCCACGCTCAAACGGGGCGGGGGCTGCAGCAGTGGGAAGTCAAATCATCGTCTGACCCGCCGACCACCTGCCAATCTGCACAGACGGTCATGGGGTCGTTCAAATTCTGTTAAACGCTGCTCCACGCTCTCAACACAAATGCATGTCATCTACGCGTTCCGTCCCACCGTTCCTATTGGTCGCCCTCCGTCATGCGCTGATTGAGTGACAGGAGGATTAAACCAATCACGGTGAAGTGTGCAGTAGGGCAGGGCCATATGGCAAAAAATGATCACAATTTCCTTGGAGCCAGATCATGATTTCGATTTGATCACGATTTATCACTTTGTATTTTTCTGTTGCCTTTAACAGAGCTGCACGATCGAAGTAAAATATCTAATTGTGATTTTTGTGACCAGTGCCAGTGATTAGATTTGACATTTATGTTTTGATTATAGGATTCCATTCAAATTCAAATTTTGAACACAATTGTGCCACTTTTAATCGCGTTTTTGTCACGTTTAGTTGTGTTTGTCATATTTAAATGCGACTTTTAGTCACATCTTTGTCGTTTCTTGTCACGTTGTGTTTGTTGTTTGTAGGCGTGTTTATGTCCCCTCCAAATCCAAACTACAGTGTTAGCAGTTTTTTTTTTTAATTCAGATCAAAACAATACATTTTGTAGAAATTATTGCACTTAAAAAAAATGCAGCCTTTATGCAGCCTATTTGCTAATTACATCCATTCAAATTGCGATTTTGCTAACATATAAGAGGTAAATAAAGTCATCTGCTCAGAGGCTTCAGAGGCTAAACAACAGGAGAAAAGTGTGTTTGAACAGACAGCTGTATTAAAGAGACAAACAGTGAGGCACGATACCACCATTTCATAAAAATAGCAGATTGTCACCGGGACGAGCTCAACATTCGATTTTTATCACCGTATCACCCAGCGCTAGTGTGCAGTCTGAAGAAGAAAACACATTTAGGTGAAAGTGGGAGAGGGTGGGTGATATTGACAAAAATTAACCTCTCAATGTATAATTAACAGAAATGAACGTCTTAATTTATAATATTGAGATGATGTGATGTAGTGATGTGTAGATGGCATGTCACACTTCCTCCTGGGTTGACCCGGTGTTGACTGGAGATGTAACCAAAATACTGTGATTGTATCGTCAAAACTCTCACAATATCGTGGACTAATAAAACTACATAGACCATGATCCTTTGCACCTTTTGAGTGCAATAAACATGAAGACATGACAGTTTTAAGCTATTTTAAGCGTGAAAAACAGAACCAATTCATTCTGCAGTTTGCAGCGGTGCACATGGATTCCTCACTCGTCTAATGCATTCTGAGCAACCTAATTATTCACTGCGATGGGTTTATAAGAGCTTTTCTCAGTGTACAGAGTTTGTCTTGCTAACGGTGCACTTCCTGCTTTGCGGAGAATAAAACTCTGTAATTAGATGCTGGCAAAATACATCGGTCTCATTTTCACATAAATAATACAGCCCCTTTGTATGTAATGTGTCTGTGATGTGACTGTATAGTACTTATCCGTAAAAAAGGTTTGTCAAGGCATTTTAAAAGAAAAAAAGCAACAATTCTGTTTAAAATATTCACCGTATTCTGCCCCGCCCACTTTTGCCTCTCTTTACCACAGATCTGCACTCCTGTAGTAAATGCACTTCCTTCTTGACGAGAACCCCGTTCACGTAAACGGTGAACGAGGGAAAAGTTTTTCTGCTAAAATAATATAAGTCGATTGATTTGAGTAAAATGTTTAATGTACACAAGCAACAACAAGAGCGGCCTGAAAGCGGCTTTGTAGTCCATGTAGAACTTATTTTCTGTTGATTTCTGCCCTGCCTAAACTAATACAACAGCGGCCACGGCAACTTCCAGAGTAAGGTGAATAGCAATAGATTTTGTACCATGAGATGCATATTGTGATAGAATGATAAGATCCCTCGTGCTGACACTGTGTTGGTGCGGCCTTTTCACATCTCCCACCTCTCGTTTAAAGCCATTATGAACCCATTATGAAGCTATTAATGGCGCATGAATCGGGATGAAACTCTGAGAGAAAGCGCCGCCTCCTCGTTCTCCGACAGGGCCAGTCCAGAGGCAGCGGCGTTCCCCTGGCCCTCCTCCTCCGTCACAGTCGGACGTGTTTAAATGACTGGAATGCCACAGTGCGTAACCCCCACACACCTGCCGAGCCCCCGCTTTTATTCTCCAATCAATTAGTTCGCCTCCCACAGCCCCGTCCAAGCGCATTACTGTCGTCTCAAATCAGGACTAGCCTTTCTTCCTCTTTTCTGCTCCATGCCACTGCTCCATTTTTCTTTGGTTAGAGTATGTTACTCTTTGAAAAGTGGAAGTTGTTACTGTTGAAGTGAGACACTGCAGGTGAATAGGAAAAAAAATTAAAGATATCAATTTGAAACTTCTCCTGTAGCTTAGTCCCACTTTTTTTTATGTAGAAATAAGGCATTTTATGTGTAAAAATGGCCAAAAGTGACATATATTTGGAACATATAAACCTGAAAAATGGACCGAACCAGGTTTAAATTTCTTGGTTAATTTTGTACACACATTAGCTACAAAAAAATGTACAGAGGGGATTTTGTATTTCTTATTGATTTTTAAGTAAACCAGATTGGACTGAAGATGTTCCTAAAAATTTAAATTTTGTCAACATTTTTTAACTTCAACAAACTTCTACATTAACTTCAATAAATCAGTTTTAGAATTAGATATCAAAAATTCCTTCTGTATGTTTTGTCAGTTTTGTAAGTAAAGTTTGTGTGTGGGATCTACTTTAATTGAGGATCTTTATGTCCCGAGGGAGAAAAATGTATTTGAAGAAATCTATGGATGAAGTGGATTAAATGGAAGAATAAAACATCTTTAGGAGAAGATTGGACACGTTTGTTGTTTCCACATGAAAGTCGATATGTTGAGAGAGCAAACTGACCACTGCCTGTAGTGTCTCGCCTTAACTGCTAACAGAGCAAACAAGTGACGTAGTTGTTTCTTTGTACTGAGAAGGTTGAAATGTTTAGAATGATTATGGTTTGGGCTGGTGTGATGGACGTGGCAAAAAAATAAATACAAACGTACGTATCACTACTTTTACCCATGTTTGCTCTAACATTGTCCCTCATCAAAAACATGGCAGTTGTATTTCGTTTCACACTTTTATTAACCCTGTTTACGGGCTCAACATCGTTGCTCCTTCTGAGCCTCACAAGTTTCAAATTTCCCAGATTTCAGACTCGTTCAAAGAATTTCTTGTGGGTGCAAGCTAGCTTTTGTTTATTTCCCTGTGTTATTCTCTCTGATGCCAGTAGATGGAGTGCTAACACGAATCCTGATGTGAGAATGCCTGACTGAGAGAAAGTCATGTGTGGTTTTCAGTACAAACATTTAAACTTTTAAAACACGAGCTCCAACAGCAGATGTGGACACTATTGGGATATTTGAATACACTTTTTATGACAAATACAATTCCAATTATGTTCAAATAAATATGCACGTGTCTTAATGTCTTTGTGAAGTTTTTATTTTGACAGACTTTGATCGATACAAAACTGATTGAGACTAAACTGAGGCTAAATTAGACTGAATATGTCATCAAATCTGACTTCAGTGCGGTTTCATTTCTAAAACCGTACATTTTTATCAGATGGAGGAGCTTAGTGTTGGAAAATATTGATGATGTTGTGATATTGATTGTTTTGTTCGACTATAATGCAATATTACTTTTGCAAGGTTTTTCACACAAAGAAGACAGGCTATTATGTTGTCAGGGATGTTTGTATTAGCCCTAAACATTTCAGCTTTTGCAATTTGACAATGACACCGATCCAAAGCGATTTCAATTTGATCGGTAAATATTGTGTTGAAGATCTGGGCAGTTTGAATATTGTTTATAAAAAAAAAGAAAAGAAACACTAAATATCTGCAACTCAAACTGTGTTTAATAGTCAAATCTGTCTGATTTAGCCTAAACAAGCAGGTTTATAGATATATTTCTGTTGAATTGACAAAATATCTTCAGATACCTTTCAATCAGGACGGACAGGATCATATTTTTAGATATCCGTTTTCTTCCAGCCGTGATTGTGCGCCCTGGATTGTGAGCTCGCGTGGATCTACTTCGGCTGATCTGTTTGCCGTCTGCACGATCGCCCGCTCCTCACATTTCTTTGTCTTTCTGAAGATGGTTTTATGAAAAAGCAAAGAGGAAATGAGCTGAGGCAGTGTCTGGGGACGACAGAGGGCGGAGTAAAGGGCGCACAGCGAGCCATATCCATTTGTCCAAAATGCAGGGCTCTAAGTGCTCCGCGTCAGTCTGGCCGCGCAGTATCATCTTGCAGCTAATATTGTGTGGTCGATAGCAAAGATGCCACTGATAGATGAGGTGGGAGAGTTAACCTGTCTGCCCGGGGCCGCCCCGCCCTCCTCCGGCCCCTAATGATGAAGCATTGCCCTCATTACAGCCTCTGCGGCCAGATGGAATTAGCATATTTCAGCCTCTAATGAAATAAGCTCTAATGGAGGGACAGAGGGAAGTGCATTTGTTTTAAGGCTTTATCCCAATTTAGTTAAAATATGGTGGCTCCAGATGGATGTAAATACCGACTGCATAAAAGGCATTGTTCTCTGTTCTGTGGAGGAGTGGTACGTAAAGAAAACCTGTTGGAAAATACAAAAGTACTATGTTTTGTTCAAAAAGGAGTGGGAAGAAGTTTAATGACTTATTAAATCCTGCCTCAATACTCGCAGTTTTACAAGTTAATGCTTCCTGGAATTAATCTGCACTAAGTATAGTCTGCTGCAGATGATACAAAGAGAACACATACTGTACATAATGAATTACAAATACCTCTCATTTCATCCCTCTTCACCTTATTCTGCCTCCAATGATTTCTATTTGAACTGCCTTGGGTTTATAGAATTATATATTATATTTCTTCATTTATAGTATTCCACACACTGAGTCTTATTGATTTTGGAGTTATGGTGTTACAGATACCTTCCCTCTCGGTTCTTCAACTGTGTTAAAAATGCACTCTTCCTTTTAAGGTTAATAACTGTGATTGAACAAATCTGACCTCAGAATGAAATTTAAACCGTGTCTAAGCAGAGAAATCCTTTATTTTCTTTCATTACAGTTATCTGATATATTCATCATTACTCAAGTTTGTGACCAGCTTTATGAAATTCAACTTTCTGAAAAATATGTTAAGTTAAAGGGCCTCTGACAGGTTGGACTGCACATTTAACTAAAATGCAGTTAAGATAAAAAAATATTTCAAATTCTGCCAAAATCTTCACACATTTTACCCAATTTTAGCTATTTTTTTAGGTTTTTAATTTTATTTCCTGGTTGTAAATGATGACATCACACTAGGAAATGACCATGAAACCATCTTGTACACTGGACCAAAACTCCTCTAATGTCACAGATTTTTTCATTTGACAAAGAAAAATACAGGTGAACACCTTCATTTTGTTGAATCAATGTTTAAAGGGTCAAAAAAGTAGCTTATTTTGTGTAAATTATGCATAACTTTTGTCTCCCTGGTGTGATGTCATCCATTCGTTTACTTCCTGTTATTTTCAACCCATTTTTCAACTTTTCACCACAAACAGCGACCAGATTGATGTAAAACTATAAATCATATTTACAAGCGATATTAATACATTGAAATAAAGGCAAAAGTAGAAAATCATAAAAACATGTCATATGCACTTTAATAAGAGGTTTTCTTTTTGGAGTGTAGATTGAATTGACTTCATTTTGCTTCTAAAATTGTCACTATTGTTATTGTTAGTTTTTACGAATTTATTGTATTGTAACTATCCATTAACCGTAAAAAAAAATGTTTGAAATTCCTAATTGAAACGAAAATGAATATTGAAACAAGATAAGTATCGTTACTGACAAAAAGTTTATGAATACACATAAAAATGAATCCGGGCTGTACATTTTTGGTAGAACAGTGAACATTAGATGTGAGACTGTAACTTCTGAACCGTTT
Organism: Rhinogobius similis; assembly: GCA_019453435.1. Classification (NCBI taxonomy): domain Eukaryota; kingdom Metazoa; phylum Chordata; class Actinopteri; order Gobiiformes; family Gobiidae; genus Rhinogobius; species Rhinogobius similis. The sequence goes on from CM033621.1 coordinate 28,803,875, forward strand.
GTTGCGACAAATGAGACGAGGTGGTGTCTGTCACCTCTGCTCTTCAGTTTGTACACGGAGGAAAAAAGTAAAGACCGGCTCTTTGGTGGGACTCTTGAACCATGTACTTAAGGCAGATATATTTTCTGCATTTCCTTTTGCACAACATTGTACTGTCCCTGCAGAGCCACTGTAGCTCCAGCAGCATAATTGTGTGAGTGCTAGTTTTGCTTTTTCTCCCAAAGAAAACTGACATTTCAAACACACGTTCACATCTCGTTTCCGTCTGTGCTGCCCAGAGCAAATGAACATGTTTCCTTTTCTTTCTTGCAGACGGAGATTGCCAAACGCCTCAATGCAATCCTCGCACAGATCATGCCGTTCTTGTCTCAAGAGGTAAGGCCCGTCCAACATGGCCACTGTTTAAAATGAGACTAATCTGATTTGCAGGAGTACAGTACAGCTAAGTGACTTATCGAGTGCACTATAATCAATCCTATAAAGGGTTTAACATCTTAACCTAGTTAGTGCACCATTTGACCCAAACTATAGAAGAATTCACACATAATGTCATTATGTTGTGAGATTGTAATAAGACTAGAACAACAGTCTCATATCGAGCATATATTATATATTATCATATATGATATGGTAATAATAGATTGTTTGGATTCAAGAGTAAACGGTAAAATGGTAAACATAGACCATCAGCCTTTGCTCTATTCAAATGCATACATTTCTGTTGTTATTATTAGACAATTACACTCAAAATGTTTTGGGGGTAAAAGTAGCATTTCTACTATCCCGCTCAATCCTGTAGTACATCTTGTACAGGGAGGTTAATGTATTGACAATACTGTACCATCAAATTTTAATATAGTTAATTAATTCTTAGTTTAGATTTTTCAATGTACTTCTAGACTGTGATGGAATATAACAAAGTACAAAATGAAAAGAACTACTTTGAGCTATTTGTATTGAAGTCATTTTTTTTACTTCAGTACCTTTGAGACCAGATGTCTGTACTTTCTAATTTATGTTTTCTTTATTTTCAAAGCGGACTGAAAAGTAAAAAAAGGAAAGTTGCATGTTCATGTCGACATCCAGCCCAAAGGTTTTGAGTTCAATTCCCAGCTTTGAGCAAAAAAAATATTTACAAAAAAATCACAGGAAACATTAGGAAACAGATTATAATTACTGCTGTTGAGCAAAGAAGCACGAAATACATTTTAAACGGGTACTTCAACACTTCAGTCAAATTTATTTAATTTACTTCCTCCACCACTACTTCTAGAAACTGCTATTTCAGTTCTATAATTTATAATGTTTATAGGTTTTTTCTTCTAGTCAGTCTGATTAGAAGAAAAAACCTATAAACATTATAAAATGAAGACAAGATGAACGTTACAAAAAAAATATATATATAATATATATTTATGTAATTGTCTATTGCACAATAAAAACTTAACAGAGACCAAACATATATTTTAATATATATATATTGTTTTGCATTTAGCCCAGCATTATTAGGAGGGATTGGATATATTGATGAATGTAGCCTCATACACGTTTCAGTGTAGTATTGAAGGTTGTACAGTGAAACAAAACACTATCAGATTCCACATTAATAAACCCAAGAGAAGACAAAATCCTGTCGGCGTAAAAGACTTCTCTCACAGTCTATCCCACGCTTGATTGGACTTTGAAATTGCCAATAACCCAGAAACCCATCAGCACGCAGCAGGACGAGCGCACTTTTCAATCTGTGCCCAAATGTGTCCCGTCTGCGGGGGGTTCTCACGTGCCTCTTGTGTCCCCCTTCAGCACCAGCAGCAGGTGGCCCAGGCCGTGGAGCGGGCCAAGCAGGTGACCATGACCGAGCTGAATGCTATCATCGGGGTACGTGGACTTCCCAATCTGCCTCTCACTGTGTGTATACCCCCTTTTTTTACTTCTTCATTTGACCCGGGCAGAGGGGGCAAACTTGCACGCCCAGCGGACCAGAAGCTAGTTTAGCCACCGGAGCATGCTACATTAGGCTTAGTGCTCTGTCAGCTTTGAACATCTCAACTGGAGTGTGAGCCGGCAGGGGAGCGACGGAGAGGCTGGGGGCGGCGCTGGAAGGAGACATTAGGCTTTTTCTGATATTTAATAACAAATTATCACATATGTAGATCTTTTTTTTTTTTTACATTGTGTTCATTTTAAATCACAAAATTGATCTAAAGTGACTTAGTTTACAGACGGCAACTAATGAAACAGAGCACTGTGGAGATGGATGATATTCTAGAACTACAAGATCAAGCGTGGACTTTTAGAGTTATATTGTGCCAAACACAAACACATTTGGCACAGTATGTGTCTGTATTTGACAGAATAAAGTAATGCAGAACAACAAAGTAATGACAAAAAAAGTTGGTTTAAATTGAGCCTAATGCTACGGCGATGCTAGTGCTGCTCCTCCATTAACACTCAGTTGTGACTCGACCCAAATTAGTTGTGCATAAAATTCACATAATTCATCAGGACACGTCTTAAAAGAGGGAAAACATTGCCTTTCTTATTGAATCCTGTTGAAGAGTTTGCACCCACGCCAGAATTGGACTCTTTACTGACTTTTTTTAATGCAATACAAACTGTTCTGTTCACTTTCTGTTCAAAACTCCAGAACCTATTCTCTGCTGCCAGCCCCGCCTCTGCACAGTTGTGGCATATTTTCATTAAAGGGGACGTATTATGTAAAATGGACAGGGTTTAATTATCCTTAGCTTCCACAGAAAGTTAGAAAACAATGAAAAAGTCACGAACAGGAAATTAAATAATGTCTCGTGGCACTCAAAAGTAACAAACAACCATCTATCTGCACACTTCAAATGTATGGTTTTGGTTTTGTTTTTTTATCACTCTTGAATCAGTGACAGTACACCTCAGAGTGAGAGTGAGGGGGAAACTCTTCTGACATTAAAGCTCATACAGTCCTGTCCCATTGACCTGGGTCTGACAGTCCGCCTCACTGCAGGTTTGCCCCGTCCCCCGTGGCTCACAATGTGTTTATTTGAGTTAATATGTGTGCTGTGTAGTCTTCACTGTTAATTTGTCATTTGGTTGACTAATCATTTTTTCCATGAGAACTCCAGACACTTATTGGACACAGCTGGGATCACATCCGCATGTTTCTCACGCTGCCATTTTGGTTTGGCTCCTGCAGTCGTGTGGCCCGTTCACACACTCAGGAGAAGTGTCATTCAAATGATGGGTTACTGTATATATTTATATATTTGTCTATGTTTTGGGATTATCCTGATGACGAACCAATATGTGTGTGCGTGTCTTGGTTGAGGTTTGGATATTGCACATTTAGTGAATGGGCTGTAATGTACAAAACAGCAGAAATGTTTTTCAATATTTGAAAGAATAGACTTGAAGTTTATTCTATTTGTCTGGAAGCTATTCATTGATTTATATGTATTTTTATAAACTACCTCCAAAACAAGAATTGCAATATTATCCATTGTTTTATCTCTGCATTGAAATGAATTGTTACTGTTAGCCGGCCAATGCTAACAGCAAAACGTTGAATTGGGGATTGGCTGATTTCATTTTTATTTATTTTATCTTTTTTAGTTGATATTTGTCTTGTTGGTGTTGCCAATCGCCGATATTTGCAGATAGAGATATTTAGATCAATCTATAACATGGCCAGCAAATGTTTTTTAAGTAAAGTTCACAAACTAAACTTAACTTTAACTTATTCTCTAAAAAGCCTCCTATGGACAGGTGTTGAAAATTAGCATTTTTTCTGTAATACAAAAATGTATTTTTTTGAATGTATTTATGTGGGATATAAAGTACTTTACTGCATTACTGTGTAAACACATGGCCATATGTTTAGCCTAATTGCTCTTCTTTTTCCATTTTTACTCAATCTGTAATTTTTTTTTTTGAAACATCGAAAAAATATTGGTGCCAAATATTGGCTTTTTATTAACTTTTCTTTTTTGTTCTTTTCAATAGTGGCCTTTTTGAAATCTTGAAAAGTACTCAAAATGGCCGGAAGCTGAAACCCAATAGTCCATCTGAACACTGCACGTACTTTGATAGAGAAGTCTGATGAAATCTTTGGAGAATGTTTTCAGACTTTGATTCTCCGGCTTGTGTGCGCCGGCTGTCAGTCGACATGTTTTCCAAGAGAACCTGCGCCTAAATGGGAGCAAGCTGGTATCAGATCAGCACGTTTCTCACATTTCACTTTGGCTGCACTTTAATTAGATAAAGCTGCAGGCCAAAGAGGCTTGGCCCGACGCGGGGCAGATAACAGGGTTTAGGCTGGTCAGCTTAGGACAGCACTGAGACGCCTGCACTAAGTCTCTCCAAAGCACACGCTGTTTTAGTAACAACGTGTGACCTGGAGAACATACCAAGTAAAAACTGAAATACCGTGTGAAAGAATGGAAATGTGTGTTTGGAGGCCCCACTGTAAGATTAGACAAATGTCCATGTTCAAATAAGCTGCTTTGCTTTTATGTAAGGGTAATTATTGTGTGATGGATTATGTGTGATATATTGTTTTAGTCTATTTGTATTGCAGTATTGCAGTTGCTTTTAGATTGGCTTGTCTATGAGGGTTAACATTTGAGTGGAGACTGAAATACCAGCTGCTAAAAATCATGCAATGTGTAACATGTTTGCAGAGGTTTAAGCTTCAGGGGCAGCAGATTTTGAATGTAGTAAGATGTTTGCACAGATAATTATGAAATGATTCTTATATAATTACAGCCTTTGTGATTCGCACTGCAGTTTCCATTGGACAGTGATTCATCACGCAGCCCGAGTAATTTGAACTTGGAATTAAAGTGTGATGAAAGAGTTGACTATTTCTATTTGTAATTTCTAATTCCCCGAGATGATCAGATTGCTAAATACTTTGCACAGCAGCGAGCTAGCTAGCTGTGTCTCAAAGCTAATGCTAACTTTTATGTAAAATATCAAATAAACAAACAATTCTTTTACTGTAATCAGTGAGCTGTTTTTGTAAGTAGATTACCTCATTGTGTGGTGTTATTTTTACATTTATTGTGCCTCAAAATCAGCATTAGAAGCATTAGATGCAGAAGTGTCCTCCACTGAAGTCTTCTCCTCATTTGTAAAGTCTTTAACATATTGTCAGTGTGTGATCTGTCTGTATTGATTTTAGCGCTGTAGATTGGATTAGACATGAAGCAGAGACGCGAGCAGTGAGTGCAAAAGAAACGTGCCTGTAAATGTTTAGGTTGAATTAAAACATTTTCACAAAACAACCATTTTGATATAATTGATATTTCTGATGCATTGCCCAGTGCCCACCTCTTCTTATGAGTTGAGTCGGTAAAGAACATGAGAAAAGGATAAGGCAGCCTGTTCTGCTTCAGTTCTCTTCTCTCTAATAGCATTCTGCCTCAAGTGTTTTCCACCTGCTTTTATTTAAAACCATGAGAGTAGCTTCTGTAATAGCCGGTTGGGCCCAGATGGATAAGTGACCCTTTTGATTAGCGGAGGTTAGTGTGCGGTTAGCCAGCCCCAGCGCTCCCGGGTCACGTCTAACGAGAGGCGGATATCAAAATTCGATTAAAGCAAACGAGCCACAGGAACACTGTGCTTTCCACAGTAATTACAGCGCTTTTGAAAGTCCACCGGCAGAGGCCGTATCGGGGACTGATCTGCTCCGGATGTGTCCCCACTCATCGATCTCTGTGTCCCGCAGAACAGAGCACAACAGAGCAGGCATGTCACTGAAGACTGCTGAGGGCGACTAGAATGGACCTGTGACGCACACAGACAGGCTTATCATGGCATCGCTCTCAACTTCTGATGCGTATTATTTTAACTTCTAACCAGCTCATGTAGAGGGATCTTGGTTTGAATACATTTAGTATTTAGAATCCATGTAGGATCGTTTGTCCCATCTTGGGGAAATGACACAGTTGAAGAACAGCAGTTGAATAGAAGCGTGCACTCCAAACACACACTACGAAAAATGCACAACAAGTAAGAGATTGGTGGCACTAAATGTAAGATGTGTTTCATCTTCATCTGCAGCGTCTGGTCTTGACCCACATGACAGCAGCAGTTCTCTTTTCTAAACGTCTCCACACATTTGTCGGTGGGCGGACATGCGAAAGACTCTGCTTTGTGTGCGTGTGCGAGTGAGGAGTTTTCTCCAAGTGCTGGTTCCAGGAGTTAAGTTGTGTCAGTTTGTGCTGATAACAGTCAGAGCTCTTTAAGACTTTTTTTAAAGACATTATTACTATTACTTAAGAGTTTATTTTCAAAAACCTTTTGCTACCTTCTTCTAAGGTAAGTAACAGTATAGTTGATGGGATTTGCTCAAGAATGGATGGAATGATATTTGCACTAAAATAGATTCCACTTTTGACAAACTGCTAGACAAAGAGTAAACTGTAAGCTCTCAAGTTTTTACTTTTATACGTGTCCTTGTTTAGTGTGTGTCCATGTAAACACAACATCCTAATGAGAAACCGGGATAGTCTTATTTGGGATATTCTGATTGTATCCAGAATATTGTGAAATATAAACACAGTATTGAAGGGTGCTGTACTGAGCATATGTTAACTTTTTTCACTTATTATTATTTTATCATCCTAAAAGATTCAAGCCAAGCACTCTACTTCTTCATGTGCTTTGATTTCAGAAAGTTTTGATTTAACCAGTAATGAAATCTCTGAGTCCACTCGTTAACAGCGTTTAATATAGAGCTAACAGTAAGCTAAATGTTGGTTGTTTAGGAAAACATCTATTTTTACTTAAGCCAGTCAACAATATTAATTTAACAGTGGTGTTGTGTCTTTCTTGAGCTAATATGTTGCTCGTATCTATGGGCAACTGATGGTAAAACCCCTAAATGTCGTAACGTTTAGTCAAATAGCACAAATGTTTAAGATAAATTGACAAACAGCTGATTTTCGACGTCAAGTGTTAAAGTCGGGGAGCAGCTTTTGAGTTCCCGAGTTGTTTCTCCGACTTGTGCGAGCGTTAATGTGCTTTTTTCAACTCACAAAAACATCTTCCCGAGTTCTGCATGAAAGCAGCATTAGTAAAGTTGGTGACATGTTCAGCTCCTTGTCATGTCTGTGCCATAGTTGCCATAGTTACTGCTCTTAACATCCAAAATAGTTTAACGATTTTGCACGTAAGCTGGTTTCTCTGAGCACATGTAAACGTCAGTCATAACTCCAGCACATGTCATTGTTTTTGTGTACTTTGTGTCTTCAGTGGTCTATACTTTCAGTTGAATTTGACCTCCTCTTGCCTACAGCTGACAAACGCGGGTCTCGTTGGGATTAACCGCGCACTGAAGGGTTTCTTGTTGTTAATTGGCCTAATAAATGCTGTGCTGACAGTGCGTTTGTCTCTCTCTCTCAAACAGCAGCAGCCTCCCCATAGTGTGTACCCCGCCTTCATGGTCAGTCCCACTGTCAAAGTGTGCAGTTTCACTAAAAGCCTGAACTGATTGGCGTGTTTTGGTCTGAAATTTGGATTGAATTGAAGTATTAACCTGTTAAAGCGAGACACTGCAGGTGAATAGAAAACATCTTGAATTTAGAGATATTAATTGGAAACTTCTGCTGTTTACTCATAAATGTAAGAGAAAAAAGTGGCATCAAAATTACACATGTTTATTTAGTATTTATGTAAACTAGATTTTATTGAAAATTGGTGTACAATTCAGATTTTGCCCAATGTTTTGGAGTAAAACTTTAATAAACCCTCCATAGAATTGGATATGAACTAATTATTTGATATGTTCTGTCATAATCTTGTTGAGTACCAGATTGTACAATTTGGTTTAAGGAGCTACTTCAGGGCTGATCTTTATGTCTCTGTGGGAAAAAAATGCATTTGGAGTCCCAGAGAAATAGATGGATGCAATTAAATAATAAGGTTCAGATTGGACAGTTTAGTTCTTTCCAAGTGAAAGCTTTTATGTTGAGAAAGCAAACTGGCAAATATATATATTTGCCTGTAGTGTCTTAAAGTGCCTTAAAATAATCTAACAGCATGGTGCGTTAGACATTTATTTGAAACTGATTTATGTTCTCATTCTGGCTTAAAAGATTTGATTTTGAGACCACTGTGTGCTGTCTGCATCTAATTATAGAATGTTGTATTCTCCACGATGCAGGAAGTTTGCTGTAAAGCATGCTAATCAGAAACAGAAACGGTTTATTGCCATTGTCAGTGATCAAAATTCACAAACAGAGGAACTTCGGTGTAAGGTGCAACATAAAACAATGAATTAAATATTATAAAATATATAAAAGAGGCATGCATAAGATTAAGAATAAAATAGACTAAGACTGACTGATGATGGAGCTGATTGTTGGCTCCCACTTGAGGTCCTAAGTGATGGTGGTGCAGAGGAAGAGGAAAGAGTCCATGGTGGCGATGGGACAGTCTGTCAGGATGAGGGGGGTGCAGGGGGGCTGAGACTTTCCTGAAGTCCACGACCATCTCCACTGTCTTCTGGGCGTTGAGCTCCAGGTTGTTGTCGCTGCACCAGGACATCAGCCGGTCCACCTCGCTCCTGTAGACAAACTCATCGCCGTCCCAGATGAGTCCGATGAGGCTGGTGTCGTCTGCAAACTTGATCAGTTTTACAGAGTCGTGGCTGGAGGTGCAGCAGTTGGTGTCACAGGGAGAAGAGCAGAGGAGAAAGTACACAGCCCTGTGGAGTTCCTGTGTTGATAGTCCGAGTCTCTGAGACATTCTTCCCCAGCCGCACGCACTGCCTCCGGTCCGTCAGGAAGTCAGTGATCCACCTGCAGATGGAGTCAGGCACGTTGAGCTGAGAGAGCTTGTCCTGGAGCAGAGCAGGGAGGATGGTGTTGAATGCAGAGCTGAAGTCCACAAACAGGACCCTGGCGTAGGTTCATGGGGAGTCCAGATGCTGCAGTAGGAAGTGGAGGGCCAGGTTGATGGCGTTGTCTACAGATTTGTTGGCTCTGTAGGCGAACTGCAGTGGGTCCAGGGCGGAGGAGGAGAAGGACTTGACTTGTAGTTGGTGATCTCCCCAAGTCCCCTCCAAACAGCTGAAGCGTTGTTCGCAGAGTAAGACTCCTTTAGGCATGTGTTGTACAGAGATCTAGCTCTTGACACCTCCCTTCTAAATCTGTACTTTGCGCCTTTGTAGCTCTCTCTGTCCCCTGCTCTGAATGCTGCCTCCTTCTGCTGCCTGAGCTGCCTCAGTTTGGGTGTGAACCAGGGCTTGTCGTTGTTATAAATCACCCTGGTGCGTGTGGGAATGATACTGTCCTCACAGAACTGGATGTATGACGTCACAGGGTCCGTGTACTCATCCAAACCATCCGTGGCAGTTTTGAACACATCCCAGTCTGTAATGTCCAAACACGTGTAGCTCCTCCACTGCCTCTGGTCCACTTCAATGGGTTTACCTTGACAGTAAACTCCGCTCTGAGCTCTGAAAGTGCTTTTCATCGCAGTGAATGATTAACATCAGAATGCATGAAAACGTGAGCAATAACTTTGAACCGCTGCAAATAGTTTAAAATGAACTACTTCTGTTTATCACAGTTTAAAGTACAGCACCTTCACGCACCTTCAAATCGTTCAAATGAGTTGTCCTCTCCTCATTCACAGGATATAAAATTTCATGTGTCAATTTTGGATAAACATCCAATTAGTGCAATTAAGCCGGCATTATATTACCCAAATAATTGCAATTTCACTTTGATTGCGATTAATCCCGCCTGCCTCCCTCGCGTACCGTATCTCTCATCACATGATAGCATTAGCACAATCCTGCCTGTTGACTCCCCTGGCAGCGCGCACCCACCCACCGCTCCAGTCTGTGTCTGCGAGCGTAATGTGATCACGGGCGGACTGATGAAGCCGCTGCCAGCTGCTCGGGCGCATGTTCCACCTGACAGTGCGCTGCAGCCTCGCCTAGTTAGCTTTAATTGCCTTTTTCCTGCCGAGCCTGCCTGCGCTGTGGCGGCATTTACACACAATGAGGGGAGATAAGAGCCAAAGGAAGCCGGCTCTTTACCCATGAATATTGAATTGGAAGCAATTTATTTTGTGCTATTTCTTCCTCCCCGTAGCATTGGCGTCCCCCCTCCCACTCCTCGTCGTCCTCCGCCTCGTCCTCCTCGTCGCAGCGCTAATGAGGCTGCTTGATAATGATCCGTGCGCGCTCAGTGGGGACGTCCCTGCCCAAGCTCCGTACTCGCTCGCTTCCTCACTCTCTCGTTATGTCCTCAGTTCGTCTTCTCGTGCTAGTTTATCCTCCTGCTTTTTTTCCCCCGAACATGCAGCTAACGCTAGAAATGCTAATGCCACTCCACGGTTCCGTCGTGGTGTAATGAACTGGCTAATGCCCAGCCGCTGTTGTGTTTGTGTGAGCCCAAAGGCGTATTTAAAAAATGGAACAAACAGGGCCGATACTTCCTGATCTGGTTTAGGGATGAGCCTGCAGTCTGCTCTGTGTTAGCTTCTTGGTGCTTGTTAAGATGTGCGTACAGGCGAAGCATATTCTCAGTGGACTTAGCAGTGAGTCAGGGTTAGTATCCTCCATTTTTTGTCTTGTTTTATTCAGAAATTACTATAAACATGGGCTGGGAATTGCTGTGTCTATTTTGATTTGATACGATACTCAAGACATGATTAACAATGTGATAATATCACAATGCGACAATCAATATATTGCACATTCTGTGATATATCACTATATTTAAGAACCAGATATATTTAAAGGACTGAAAGAACCAATTTTAATCATCAAAACAATATAACCAATATCAATACTGTGTCACCAAATGTAGTATCATGATATTTTGACCCATGCCTAGAATGACGACAAATTAGGATCATTGCCATAGCAATTAACGATTGAAAACAAAAATCATATTGTTTGAATCCTAGACATTCATAGACGTGACATTGTCTATCTCTGCCTGTTGTCAACCACTTTGCTGCTGATGCTACCTGGACGCTCCTTCACAAGAAAATGAATGGTGAAGCCCATCCCCATATTAAAGTATATAAAACTTTTATTTCACGATATTTATATGCTGCTCTCCTCCTCTGCTCTCCTCACAGTCACATGTAAATGAGGATGTTCAGTGGTCACTAGTCTTACCAGAAGTGCACTAGATCAGATATCTCAACTTAAATTCAGTTAAGCCTTTGGCTTAGATGACAGTTTTACACCCCAGTTATTTTCTAAAACAAAATACCAAAAGGTTTACACACTGAACAATGACTTTTAACAAGGCTTTGACTTCACCTAAATGTGTTCCATGGGTTGCTACCAGCTGACACTCTCTGAATTATTCATAACGAGTGTTTTGCAGGCTAATGCTAACAGCTATAGGGAAAATACAAGAGACTGTTGCCAGAGTCCTTCAAATCATACTGGACTAGCCACGTTGCTAAGTGGTTGATAGCATGAGGATCAAACGCTGCGTCTTATTTACCGTAAAATGCGCACTATTGATCGCTCCAGAGTATAAGCCGCACTGGCCATATTTACAAAGAAAAACAACTTTGTACATATATAAGCTGCACCTGACTATAAGCCGCAGGTGTCCACGTTGTACCATGAGACATTTACATTGCCGGGCCGGGCCAGAGGCGCGCACGTGTTTTGTAACATGCGGCGAAAGAGTGCGGTGTGCAGCCGATGCTGTGTTGTTTTCCTCCTGATCCTCGAATAAAGTGGTCAAAATAAGTTACGTGAGAATGAAATGAAAGCGCGCAGCTGTTACAGCCCGGGTCGGGTTCGGACAGCGCACGCGTGGGTCGGCCTTGAATTTTTGAGCCCGATCTAAACTTTACCCTAGAGGCCGTTCCCGAAAAAAATACATAAATTAGCCGCATTGCTGTATAAGCCGCAGGGTTGAAAACATGAGAAAAAAGTAGCAGCTTATGGCCCACATTTTACAGTATATGTCTATGGTGTGAAAGGGGAAAAGTCCTCATAACAGCAACAACAGGAATCTAAAATCCATAAACAAACATAACTCATTTGTCTCCCTAGTTTTTCATCAATAAAATCCAATATTGAGTGTTGTGGATGTCCTCATTAGGAGCGTCTTCTGTCTTATATTATATGGTGCCCATTAAAAACGTATTGGTTTTGTAGGACCTTGACCCTCTGTTTGAGAAGCAGCTTTTGTGAAAATCTGATTTAGGACTTGGTCTTGGCAAGAGCCTGTGTTGAATGAATGGCCTGAGCTCTTTGTGTGTGTGTGTATATATGTGTATGCGTGTGTGTATGCATGCGTGTGTGTATGTGTGTGTGTATATGCGTGTGTGTATGCGTGTGTGTGTGTGTGTATATGCGTGTGTATGCGTGTGTGTGTGTGTGTATATGCGTGTGTATGCGTGTGTGTATGCGTGTGTGTGTGTATGCGTGTGTGTGTGTGTGTATGTGTGTATATGTGTGTGTGTATGCGTGTGTATGTGTGTGTGTGTGTGCGTGTGTGTGTGTGTGCATGCGTGTGTGTATGCGTGTCTGTGTGTGTATATGTGTGTGTATGCGTGTGTGTATGTGTGTGTATGCGTGTGTCTGTTTGTGTGTATGCATGTGTGTATGCGTGTGTGTGTGTGTATATGCGTGTGTATGCGTGTAGGTGTGTGTGTGTGTGTGTGTGTGTGCATGTGTGTGTATGTATGTGTGTATGCGTGTGTGTGTGTGTGTATATGCGTGTGTGTATGCGTGTATATGTGTGTGTGTGTGTGTATGCGTGTATATGTGTGTGTATGCGTATGTGTATGCGTGTGTGTATGCGTGTCTGTAACCAGATTTGCTCCTGTTTGGAGAGCCAGTTGATGGATGTGCTAAGTGTTATTTAACCTTGTTTCTGAGCACTTGCTTCCCTCTGGTCTGAGTGGCCTTTTAACTGGTGTCTATCTGCTCCGACAGCTCGGCACAGGCGGCCGTGTGTGCTCCGTCTGTGCTAAACAGCAGCTCCTTAAAGGGGAAGGGCAGGCGTGGCGCTGTGGTCTGGTGATGTCGAAACGTCAAGTTTGAAGTGAATGCCTGATTCACTCAGAGTTACTCAAGTACAGCCATTTAGAAGAAAACTGTATTCATAATAAACACAAGTGACAGCTCGAACAGACATGCCTCACAGATCAAAGTCTGACAACTTTAGCGAAAACATGTCACCTCACCTTTTCCACAATTCTTTAACAAAAGCTCTAATATTCCATAGCACAAACATGTGTTGCATCACACAGTTTAAAGTGACCTGGTATTTTCACCTGAAGCTTCAGCGACACGTAACACAGGCAAAGCTGCAAATGTGCATTCATTTAAAAACTTTAACCAACCTGTGTCTTCTCACTGTTTAAACACCAAACTGTTTTATATTGCTAACAGATGTTGGTTAGATAAAGTAGGTTTTAAATTAAAACTATACAAAAGATGACAAAAGGTCTGATACTTTTCATAGAGCCATAACGAGCCGTGGCTTCTGTGCTTGCATTAATTGAGCTGCTTACTGTCTACGTTTGGAGGATGTCACACTATGCCTTTTTCTTTCTTGGGTTGTTTTTGTAAAATAGAGGTTTGCAATCATAAAGTATATTGTATTCCTCCACTTTGTCCAGAAACTCATCCGAGTCTGTCATGAGTCATACTGTCCTATCTCTTCGATCTCTTATTTTGAAAAAGCATTGGAAATTTATTTTGACACTTTCCTGCTGAAAAACCCTGGAGATGCTAAGTTAACGCTGAAATATTAGAACTCAGTTTGAGTGAAGTGTATAGTAATTATGCCGGTTGAACGCACATATTACATTGTGAATGCTGTGCTGTTACTGCTGTGGTAGAAATTGGGGATAAAACTAAAGCTTAGCTTAAGCATCTTTACGGGTATCTCTTAAGTCCAATGCCTTTAATGCGGCTTGTCCAAAGAAATCAATGCCCGGTTACAATCAATACTAAAACTATTATCAAAACAATTAGATTGGTGTCAAGTATCAAGCCTTTCTTAGAATGAAAATGTGGTTAAAATGGTGGTATAATGGCAACACAGCAGTTGACCTACACTCCTGCAGCACCGCCGTGTGTACTCTGTGTACTGTGCACTATGTACTGTTTATTGTGTACTCTGTGTACTGTGTACTGTGTACTCTGTGCTGTGGGAGCATGTCCTCTGCCAGTCCAGAGCTGGCTGATGTTGGCAGAGAGTGTCAGCGTGCGTCTGACCGGCCTCAGTGCAGTAGACAGGGCTCGTCTCTGAAGCTCTTCCCAGCCGACCCACTTGTCCTCTTCTGTGTGTGGTGTCTCCAGCAGCAGCAGCTCCAGGCCCAGCATCTGTCCCACGCTGCACACGGCCCCCCGGTTCAGCTGCCCCCTCACCCCTCTGGACTGCAGCCCCCTGGCCTGCCCCCTGTGAGCGGCGCTGGCTCCGGCCTGCTGGCCCTGGGCGCTCTGGGCAGCCAGGCCCACCTGCCTGTGAAGGACGAGAAGAACCACCACGACCTGGAGCACAGAGGTGAGCGCGGGGCTGAGCACAGACTGAGCCCAGAGGAAACCTGTGCTGCTCACTCTGCTAACAAGGCACTCTCATTCTCAGGTTAACAACAGACAAACTGCACTGTAGGGCTGTAGATGAGATGTTAAAAGGCAGATTATACTCACAATTCACAGCAATGTACAGTGTATGAATAGAAATCCTTTAAAATCATGCCAAAATAATTGGTCAGCCCTACTGCTTCCCAAGAATATTTACTTTTGAAAATTCTGAGCTATAACAGTAATAATGATAAACTGTTTAATAGTTAGTGATTAGAATCAATCTTTGTAAATAAACTGTAGTGATAATAACTGAATATTCTTATGTTAATGTGTTCTGTCCCTTGATTAACTCTTGTCATTGAACGTCTCCTGACATGTACCTGCAGATCAACCTCAGACTAACTGCTGTTTTTTCCCCCTCTCCCTCTCCCTCTCTCTCTCTTTCTCTCTCTCTCTTTCTCTCTCTCTCTCTGTGCCTCCCTCTCTCTGTGCCTCTCTCTCTCTATGTGTGCCTCTCTCTCTGTGCCTCCCTTTCTCTGTGCCTCTCTCCCTCTCTTTGTCTCTCTCTCTGTCTGTCTCCCTCTCTCTCTCCCTCTCTCTGTCTCTCTCTCCCTCTCCTGTCTCTCTCTCTGTCTCTCTCTGTCTCTCTCACTCTCTCCCTCTCTGTGTGCTTCTCTCTCTCTCTGTGCCTCCCTTGCTCTGTGCCTCTCTCCCTCTATCTCTCTCTCTGTCTCTCTCCATCTCTCTCTCCCTCTCTCTGTCTCTCTCTCTCTCTCTCTGTGCCTCTCTCCCTCTCTTTGTCTCTCTCTCTGTCTCTCTCCCTCTCCCTCTCTCTCTCCCTCTCCTGTCTCTCTCTCTGTCTCTCTCTGTCTCTCTCTGTCTCTCCCTGTCTCTCTGTGTGCTTCTCTCTCTCTGTGCCTCTCTCTCTCTCTCTCTGTCTCTCTCACTCTCCCTCTCTCTGTCTCTCTCTCTCTCTCTGCTGGCTCGTCATCGTTCCACTCTCCTCTGACGCAAACCCTGCAAGAACGCGAGTCCAGTACGGTACGTCCACACTCTTTCTCCTCTCTGTCTCCATGTTCAGGGCCTGGCTCTGGGTCCAGAGGCAGAGCTCTGCTACGTGAGCAACTGACGTCACCCAAACATAACTCATGTTTTCTTAATAAGTGAAATCTAAATCATAGCTGAATTATACTTTTTAATCATACGCCAGTCTCAGTGATTCACAAAAAGACAGTTCAAGTTTGTGGCTGTGAGATGTGGCTAAAGCTAGAGTGAGCAAGAAACTATCTCCAGTTTCTCCTCATCTTTTTCTGCTTTTATTTCTCTTCTCTGCAAAAACTTGACGCCGCATTTTA
The DNA here is from genome assembly GCA_019453435.1 of Rhinogobius similis. NCBI lineage: Eukaryota > Metazoa > Chordata > Actinopteri > Gobiiformes > Gobiidae > Rhinogobius > Rhinogobius similis. Next base: position 28,819,754 of record CM033621.1, read on the forward strand.
ACTTCTCTTCATGTATGCATAGGCTTTGGATAATATTCCATACATTATTCTGTGCAGTTAATTGTGTATATAATTATTACTCTATTCAATTACCAAAATGTTGTAATGGTAAATAAAATAAATTGTCCTCTGTTCAGAATTATAAGTGACTCCTTTTGCCTCAAAACCTGGAGCAAAGGCACTTTTCTAAAACGTTACTAATAAAATATATTCAGTCTATACTTTTTGACAATACATTGTTCAAAATAATCATGATTTTAATTATGAGCCAAATAATCGTGATTATAATTTTTGCAATAATAGAGCAGCCCTAGTGAGAGTTGTACGTTGATCAACCATAATCCATCGAGGCTAACAAGGCTAATGAGTTAGCATCAGTTGAAAATACAGTGCTTTATCACAAGATCAAGTCAGAGTTTGGTGAGAAATGATTATTTTCTGTTTCTATCTGCTTTTTGCTGTCCTGTTTTCACCTGTTCTCTCTTGTCCAGTCATCTCACGCTAAAGCATTCTGTGAGCCAAAATGAGCTTTAGACGCTAGTATCTCTTGCAGTCTGCTTTGGATCGCTTGAACGGCCCGGTACGGTTCACTTAAGACACTGGAGACACTTGTGAACCGTATGAGTCCGCTCCAAAGTGATCAGTGGAAACGAGCCAAGTCTCTCTACCTCTTGTCTCTCTTCCCTTCTCTTCTTTCTCTCCTCTGTCCCCTCTGGCTGTGTGCAGATCAGGTGTACTTTACATAGGCCTAATCCACCGCTCCCATAAAAATTCATGCTCCCGATGTCTGAACACACAGGTTTTTGTCCTCAAGGGGGAGAGTGTAGGCGGACTCAAATCAAATAATGAAGTCTAGCCAAATAAGCCAGTGCCATCTAATCCAGGTGGAAAATGACCCTGAGCGTCGGACAGGGATTAGCCGGCCGCTCGCCTCCTCTAATTTCAGCACAATTAAAAACGACTTTGACTTTCATTCCTCTTTGCCGTGGCAGATTCTTTTTATCTCCCCTTATCTGCCGCCGCTCCCTCACTCCCTCGCTGCCTCGCTCATGTTCTCGTCTGCGTTTATTGGCTCGTCGGGCCGCGTCTCACGCCTGGCCGGGTCTGGCGCGACGGCACAGATTTGAGTTCTCGTTGACTGTCCATCCTGAAAGGGTCCACTCACGTCTGAAAGCAATCCAGACTCCTCGCCATCTGCCGTCCGCCGCCGCCGAGAGGTGGCCAGTGTGCATGCTCACCTGATCCCCTTCTCTCCCTCGTGGTCCAGGACATCTGATACGGGCCGAGCTGGTCGGAGCGGGCGGTAGAGGTCACACAGTAGCACAGTTTGTTTACGGGAAGCTGCACAAACCCAATGGAGAGGAAAAAGAAGTGCATGGTATACTTGGGCTGAATGAATGTGGAAATATAATATCCAACTGTGATTTGTTTGACAGATGATGTGATTGAAATGCTTGAGTTTTTTTTTTTTTTACTAGAATCTTCATCCAGGAGATTAACACTTCAGAGAAATCCAAACTGTTAAACTAATACCGTGTATTTCAGATCATGTGAATCTTACTACAGACTACTACTACAATTAGCCTTTTATGATGCTGCAAATGTGACTGATGATGTGAGCTTTTTGCTTTTCCTGATTATTTTAACAATTTAACAAGAAACTATTTTTTCTGATGTTGTAGAGTATAATTAGTTTAGCCCCTGTACATCAAACCCCTGTGCCCTGGAGCACTGGCTAGCTCACTGTGTCTCAAAGCTAATGCTAACTTTTATTCAAACGACAGATATAAAATAATAACCAGTTAACATTTTAACTAATTTTATTGAGTACATCACTTCAGTTTGTGGTTTTCTCTTAATATGTGTTATGCCACAGAATAAGCATCAGCCCCGAGACACACCTCTGTCCTCTGCTGTATTCACGTCACGTGTGGCTTTAACATGTCAGTGACATCCACCTGCAGCTCACTGTTCAGTCAACAACATGTATCAATGGCAAACCTGAAAGTAACACTTGTGCTCTGTTAGCAGGCTAGCTGCTGTTAGCAGTGACGTGTCGTTGAAACTCTGCTTTGTCCCCTCAAAGTTGTGTTTAGAAACTCTTTCTGCTCTGAGCGAGGAATGACTTAAAAAGGTTTGATTACACACTTGTTCACTGTGCCACAGCTTAAAGCATGGCACATGCCCCGCTCTGTGCGTCTGGGCCCAGTGCTGGTCCCTGCTCTCACCCCCATTTCACTCTACACTGTCCTGTCTATCAAAGCCTACGGGCCAAAGAGAAAGTCATTGCGGTGAAGAATTAGAAAGTTAACAGTGGAGTAGTTCTGGGTTACACATTTTTTTAAGATGGTAAAAATAAGGTGCAGCCTCGTTAAAACTTGAAAAAGCAAAGTATATTAGGAAATTAAGTCACAATTTGCAGTCCAAAAACATCTTTAAATGTGACAAATGAATGAACGTCACAATTTCACAATTTGTACAGATATTTCAAATTTGACCCTGATTTTGCACAATGTCCTTACAGAAAGCACTTTATCTCTTACCTCACCCCGAGCCTCTAACTCAAAAGCGTGTGCGGTTTTGACTTCCCCTTAAGCAGCAGAACTAATGTCCATTTTGAGGCCAGTGGAAGTGGCCAAAAGCTGCTGTGTTGGCCAGAGCCGTCGGGAAAAGCCTGCTTCTTCTAACAGCCGGCGGGAGGGCACTGAACGCACGCATTAGCCGTCTGACCACAGGCTTTGTTTACAGCTGGCCGTGGACACTAAAGCTCTCCCACCTCGGCCGTCATGCCCATCGCCTTTTTTTTAGTCACCACTTCTTGTTTCTAAGAAGTTGCCGGTGCCGTGTTCTAGCTTTGGCGTTTCTGCTCCGTGACCGGGGGCAGTGACACGTGTGAGCTCTGTGGTCGGCCGATGTGCTCTCTCATTCTGCTGTTTGAGGCCTCATCGCTGCTTCCTCTTTTCACTTCTGCTGGGTTTTTGGTGAACTCTTGTCAGGGCATTTGTGGTCTGTGATTTAGTAACCCCAAAAGCTTGACTTGTTTCGTTAAAAATGCAGCTTTTGTTTTTCAAGGGACTTTAGCCGTTTAAATGCCTGTTAAGTTGGTTAGATTGACAAGTTGAATGCCATATTTTGTGACGTTCCAGGCAAAGCAATAGCATCCCCAAGGAGAAAAGCAAGTGTTGTTATTGCACCAGAAAAGTCACCTGATCACCACCACTGCATAAAAAGGACACAGCTTTTAACCATGTTTTAACATTGGTCAAACAATTGTATTTCACTTGATTAGTACTAAATATTCACTCACGCGCACACAGTTTGTTTAAACAGTGAGTGTGACCTGGAGCATGTCTGAGGTCACCTGAGGTCGTGTCTGTGGATGTCAAGGAGCCGCTCCTCCGCCTTGGGCTCATGGGCCTTGGATATGTATTGTTGTAGGCCTGGGTGATTTGGCAGAAAACTATTATCACGATTTTCTTGCGGCCAGATCATGATTTTGATTTTATCGCGATTCATGTTCATTTTAAAATTTTTCTTTTGCCTATTGCACAACTTTCTTTTTCGTAATTGTCTGACCAGTTTTACAATTGCGATTAGATTTGCGATTTATGTTTTAATAATAGGATTCTGCTCAAATTCACATTTTAAACACATTTTTGACCCTTTTAGACACGGTTTTGTGTCATTTTTGGCACTTTTAGTCATGTTTTGCTGTATTGAATTGTTTGTTAGTGCGTTTTTGTTTTTGTTGAACTCACTTTGAATCACTTTTGGTTGTGCTTTTGTTGCTTGTTTCAGAACATGTTTGTACAAATCCAAACCACAGTTTTTATTCAAAACAAAGCAAGACATTTTGTTGTTTGTGGAAGAAATCATTGCACTTCAAAAACTGTCTTTGTGATTTGCTAATTGCATCCATTAAAATTGTGATTTTGTGTTGATTTGGTTGAATTGTGCAGCTCTGGCCTTTAAGAGGTAAATAAAGTCATCTGCTCAGAGGCTTCAGAGGCTAAACAACAGGAGAAAAAGTGTGTTTGAACATACAGCTGCATTAAAGAGACAGTGAAGATACAACGATTTCACAAAAATAGCAGATTGTCACTGGGACGAGCTCACCATTCCATTTTTATCACCGTGTCACCCAGCGCTGATGTATTGTGTGTACATTTTCTTTGCAATTCTGAAAAATTGTTTGTGGGATGATAAGACTTGACATGTGGCGAGTTGAATAAGTAAATTCCGTGTCAAATTATAAAAAGCAGAAATAGTTCATTTTAAACTTAAGCAGCAGTCCATATATGTAAAGCATTCTGAGCATTCTTATTATTCACTGTAATGAGTTTATATCTAAGAATAAGTTAGTCCAGAGCAGAGTTTTGTGATGAAATATACATTAGAATGCTAACAAACATTAGCATTAGAATGAAATGCTCTATAATCAAATTAAGACGGCACGCAGTTCGCTTCTTAATAGCGACTTTGGGCTTTGCTAGCCAATTTTGTCATGGGTTGTGGTTTTGGGCTTACTCCAGAGTGTCACGTACACATAAAAAAGGCAAAATGTAGCCTTTTTTCAGCTCTGTGTCGTGACAGTAGACTCAATAATGACTGCAATACTTCCCTCATCTTTTAAAGCAGGCATCAAGTCCAACAGAAATATGTGCATCTCTTCAAGGCTTGTTCTGCGGTGATACACGTTTAATTCATTGCTTATTTTATTTACGTATTTCGTGGAGCTGAGGTTGATTTTTTTTTTGGAATTTTTTTTCTAAGGCTTGGTCGCTTGTTCTCTGAAAATCTGTCGACCCTGACAGCGACCCCTGCTTTTATATCACATCTGTACTGGGAAAGTCTCTCGTCCCTCCGTCAGCCCTGACACGAGCCTTCTCCAGGTTTACAGCGCTGGTTTATGTCTGCCTCTTTGCTCAGCTGCCTTCGCTTGCGTTTCCTTCCTCTTCTCTCTCTATTCTCCGCTCCCTTTTTTCTTCTAAACGTGTCCAGTTGAGTCCCGGAGCTTTGCAGGGCTAAGCCTGGCTGTCAACAGTGACAGTGACGGACGAAGGCGGAGGCCAAGACTTAAGCTCGCCATTTGGTGCTTTCTGGTTGTTCTGGTTTTGGAGGGTTAGGCACTTGGCGCACGTTTGGTTAAAAAAGGGTATCATTTTGGCACAGGGTGGTTATGTTTTAAGGGAGGCTTCCTCAGACATGTTAAGCTGTGTAACCACTCAACTCATTTTTTGGTGATTCATTGTCTCACTGAACATGTTTTTGAGATTATATTTTTATTGTTTTCAGAATAGAATTGTCATTAGACAGAATCAATTCTTCATCACAAATACAGACATTAAAGTAAAGTAAGTAAGAAAGTAATAAACAAGACTAACGAAACAAAAAGATGAAACAGCAATAACATAACCATTTCTCTCTTTGAGCATTACAAATCTAAAAGTGCCACTTGAACCATGACTAGAATACAGTTTTGTTTGAGAAGATTTAGAATCCTGCACAGCAAATGTGTACTCAAGTAAAAGTGTTATTAAAGGGCTAATAATGCATTCAATTGCATGTAAACACTGTTAGCAAAATTGTATTTAAAAGTGAAAACTACACACAAAGGTACTATTCAAAGGACTAGGTACTAGTTACTTTTTCAGCGCTATTTGAATAGCATTTTGAATCAATATCTTATGTCAATTAAGCAGGTTTAAACCCCAATTCTTTGAGCTCGGTCCAATCAGAGAAGGCGATGCAGTGACATTCTTTATGTTTGGAGCTTTAGAAAGAGTGAGACAGCCGTCCCCATTGGGATTTGTGTTCAGAACTCAAATGTTTTTTAAATGTGACTAATTATTACATGGCTAGAATTTACTCAATTACAAATACTAATCCATATTTAAAACTCTCAAAAAGTACAATTACCCAAAAGTCCATTCCAGTACAGTAACATGTTTGATTAGACGCTGGTTAATGTTAATGTGCTATACGTGATGTAAATATTCTTAAGTGATTCCTGTCCTGCTCTTTTTCAGAATAACTCGGTGTCTCCCTCCGACAGCCTCCGAGCGGCCAGCGAGAAGCACCGCGGCTCCTCCGACTACGGCCTCGAGTCCAAAAAACGCAAAGTGGACGACAAGGACAATATGAGCAGATATGTACGTGGCTTTCAGATTGTAGATCCATAAACTCACAATAGGACAAAGTCTTACATTTAGAGGTATCCATTTTGAACTTTAGTAAAGGTATTAAATGTTTTATCATGTGACTGTGGTTTAAGTCTTTTGATTCATTTTGTTGACTTATAAGATGCTAAATTTACAAAGGGGATTTTGGATATATTTTTTAGTATTTGAAAAAAACAATTTCTAACCAAAAAAAAGGCTTTGAAAAAATCATATTTTGCCTTTTTTGTTAAACTTTAATACATCAGAATTAGAATCTACACAAATCCTTTTTGTCCCTCAAAATCATCAGAATGTACAGTTTGGTGAGTGTAGGAGCTACTTTAAGGTCTTATGTCCGAGGAAGAAAAGTGTATTTGGACAAAATGACTTGAAGTTACAATGTCCCATAGAAATCTGTGGATGAAGTGGATTCAATGAATTAATAAAACATCTATTTATATAAGTCTACATGTTGAGAGCACAAACTGACCAAAAAAACTGGGGAAAAACTAGTGCCTGTTGTATCTGGCTTTAATTAATGATTAATCACTATTTCAGATAAAATGACTAAACTCTTAAACACCCGGTTTTCTAACCAGACTGTGATTATAAAGAGGCCTGTGGTTGTTGTTGTTGTAAATAGTGATTAAACTTGGCCATCTTAAATTGTTCAGTTACAGTTGTTCTTCTGCTGAGAAACTAACTTGAAAAAAGCTGCATTCTTACTCTGTTTAAACACTGTGGAACATTCTCTTATTTATCATATACATGTTCTCAATGGGAAAGATCTAATGTTTGAAGGGAATAATATTGTGAATAATTCCACTTTGGTTCATTCGTGCTGAATAGTTGAGTCAAGTCCAAACTCAAAGCTCAGTTCACAGATGCAGCTGAAAATGTTGGTTTGACGTGAAGGTTCTCTGGTGTTAAAGCCTGGTGTTCTTTTCAGGACAGTGACGGGGACAAGAGCGACGACCTGGTGGTGGACGTGTCCAATGAGGTACTCTCCTCCTGCTCCTCTGACCCTTCTCTTGCTACTCTGATCCTTTTCCTCCTCCTGCTCCTCTGACCCTGCTCCTCTGATCCTGCTCCTCTGACCCTCCTCCTGCTCCTCTGACCCTGCTCCTCTGATCCTGCTCCTCTGACCCTTCTCCTGCTCCTCTGACCCTTCTCCTCCTCCTGCTTCTCTAATCCTTCTCCCCCATCTGCCCCTTTTCCTTCTCTGCTCTCCTCTGCCACACATCCTCCCTCTGCACCTTCTGCTCCTCTCTGCTTCTTCTCCATCTGCACCTCTTCCTCTGTGCTCCTTCTTCTCTTTCTTCTGCTCTCTCTGCTCCTCCTTCTCTTCTTTCTTTCCTTCACCCGCTCAACCACATTCCTCTCCAAACACACCTCTCTTTTGTTTAACCATCTACAAACGCCTCGACGCCTTCTTCCCCGCGCGGCTGCCAAAACATCAGTCATAAGATCTGCTGTGCGCTGTGTGTGTGTGTGTGTGTGTGCTGTGTGTGTGTGTGCGCTCTGTGTGTGTGTGTGTGTGTGTGTGTGCTGTGTGTGTGTGTGTGTGTGTGTGTGCGCTCTGTGTGTGTGTGTGTGTGTGTGTGTGCTGTGTGTGTGTGTGTGTGTGTGTGTGTGCGCTCTGTGTGTGTGTGTGTGCTCTGTGTGTGTGTGTGTGTGTGTGCTCTGTGTGTGTGTGTGTGTGTGTGTGTGTGTGTGTGTGTGTGCGCTCTGTGTGTGTGTGTGTGTGTGTGTGTGTGTGTGTGTGCTGTGTGTGTGTGTGTGTGTGTGTGTGCTGTGTGTGTGTGTGTGTGTGCGCTGTGTGTGTGCGCTCTGTGTGTGTGTGTGTGTGTGCGCTCTCTGTGTGTGTGTGTGCGCTCTGTGTGTGTGCTCTGTGTGTGTGTGTGTGTGTGTGTGTGTGTGTCTGTGTGTGTGTGTGTGTGTGCTGTGTGTGTGTGTGTGTGTGCTCTGTGTGTGTGTGTGTGTGTGTGTGTGCGCTCTGTGTGTGTGTGTGTGTGTGTGTGTGTGTGTGTGTGTGTGTGTGTGTGTGTGTGCTCTGTGTGTGTGTGTGTGTGTGTGTGTGTGTGCTCTGTGTGTGTGTGTGTGTGTGTGTGTGCTCTGTGTGTGTGTGTGTGTGTGTGTGTGTGTGTGTGCGCTCTGTGTGTGTGTGTGCTCTGTGTGTGCGTGTGTGCGCTCTGTGTGTGTGGACAGGGTGGATTCTGGGGCGCTCATGCGTGAGGCCAGACCAGACAAAGGAGAGGCAGCGACAGGTGAATGAAGGGAGCGCACACAGGAGGATGTTTGCTCTCTGTGTTTGACCTGTGCGTACAAGCCGGGTCTGTGGAGCGCGTGTTTGCTCAGCCTCAGACAGTGCGGTTACACTCCACCTAAGAAATGTTGATTGCCCCAGTCTGATTAGAGCTCAAGTTTGGAAATGTGTGTAAATATGTGATGTTGGTTAAGTTGACTCAGAGGTGAGTAGAGTAGCCAAAAATGTAACTCAAGTAAGAGTAATGTTACTCAATGAATTACTCAATATAAAGCCGCATTTCTTTAGAGCTTTGGAACAGTTCTGTTTATGCCAAGGTCCAGGCTCGCATGTTTTCTTAAATAAAGAACTAAATCTTACCTGAGACTGGTCCGGTTCACTTTCAGCCACTTTTAGACTGCACCAATCCAGTCTAAAGTGAAATGTGGTAAAAAAAAAAAGTAAGGGAAACTACTACAGTAAGAGGAGTAACTGTCTGGATGAAACATCAGATGTATACATTTAAGTGAATCAAATTGTAAGGTGAAAACATAGGGCTGTATAAAGCACAAAATCTAGTATTTTCAGACAACAAAAATGAGACAAATAAAATCATACCTGAAGGTTAAATGGTCAAATCATTTCATATTTTCAACATAAAGCTTTTGTTACTTGTAGATTTACTCACAAACAACACTTTTACTCGAGTGAGAGACTGTTCCGGAGAGAGAAGGTCCGAGGCACTTTGTTACCTTGAATAGAAGTCCTTTATAATAACATAGACATGTAGCCTAGAGTACTGTTACTTCAGACTAAATATTACTCAAGTATGAGTAAAAGTATGCTTTTATGTCTCTGAAAACTAGTCCAAGAAGTGTTTTTGTTTTTTTAAGTTAAGTAAATGTAAGGTACTACCCACATCTGGATTTTAGTGTTTGCTTGAGTAGATTTTTAATAAAACTAATAGTATTACAGCTTGATGTTGACAATATGATGACGATTTGACATTTGTGTTTCTTGCTTTGCTCCTTCACATATGATTTATGTTGTTTTTTTCTCATTTTTGTGTCTATACTTTTAAAATATTGTGCATTATTTATTGTTTTGTCTTTGACATTACATTAACTTCACATTAGAATCCAGATGTTCTGTACAGACAGTTACTCTTACTTGAATAGTAGCTTTCACAAATACTATTTTACTCTTTAGTTGAGTAGATTCTTGAACCACTCCTTTGTTCTTACATGTGTAATCTTTGTTTGGCTACGCTATTCATCTCTGGTAAATATGAGCTAATTATAGGTAGCAATGTGAAATTTGAATAGCAGAACACGCCGAAATGTTTGGATTAACTGTCAGGCGTGTGCTGAGCTCAGGCCGAGTATCTGCGGAGCCAGACAATGCAGTGATGTAATGCATGTAAACAAATGAAACTAGAACCGCACTCACAGCACGTTTAAAGGAGCTTAAAGCCACCACACCGCCGGCTAGCATGTTTGGTTAGCTTGTGAAAAGTTTATGTACTAACAGCGATTTCACACTAAAGTTAGCTTCAACCTCATTTTCAGGTCATAATACAGTTAGCTTTAGCCCCTTAGTGCATTTTTGGTCTGAATTATGAGGAATATGTGTGCAGAAAAAAGAAGGCCTATACTGCGATCTCATGTCCACTCTGTTCCCCACACAATGTACGTCTAAAAGTAGTGTCCAGCACTTCTCACTGGGGGTCACTATAGACCACAATGCATTGGAAGAGAAAAACAACCGCGGACAGTGACTGGTCTTTAACTGGACACAGCACGACTCAGTGAAAACTGTTAAATACACTGTTAACTGTAAAGTCACTAACATGAGCCGTAAAGCCACAAACGTTTGGTGTAAAGTCGCTAAGGTTAGCCATGATTATGAACAAACCACTCATGCTAACATTAGCTGCTTACCTTAGCTTGAGCTGTTGAAAGACGTGTCAGTGCCTCAATGGTTAGACCACTCTCCCACCAACCCAAAGGTTTGATTCCTGCTGGGTCTGAGACACTTCTCCCATTGTGCCCCAGGGCAGCATGGCTACATGGGCATGGACTAACTTTTGCTGTTCCTCCCCAGGACCCGGCCACACCGCGCGGCAGCCCAGCGCACTCCCCTCCAGAGAACGGACTGGACAAGTCTCGAGTGCTGAAGAAAGACGCTGCACCCAACAGTCCCGCCTCTGTGGCCTCCTCCGGGAGCACGCCATCGTCCAAAGCCAAGGACCACCCCCATGTGAGTACCCCTGCCCACAGCAACAGCAGGGACAGGTGCAGGCACTCTTCTTCTCCTTCTGATGGAGGTCTAACGCTCCTGTCTCCCTCTGATGGAGGTCTGACGCTCCTGTCTCCCTCTGATGGAGGTCTAACGCTCCTGTCTCCCTCTGATGGAGGTCTGACGCTCCTGTCTCCCTCTGATGGAGGTCTGAAGCTCCTGTCTCCCTCTGATGGAGGTCTGACGCTCCTGTCTCCCTCTGATGGAGGTCTGACGCTCCTGTCTCCCTCTGATGGAGGTCTGACGCTCCTGTCTCCCTCTGATGGAGGTCTGACGCTCCTGTCTCCCTCTGATGGAGGTCTAACGCTCCTGTCTCCCTCTGATGGAGGTCTGACGCTCCTGTCTCCCTCTGATGGAGGTCTGACGCTCCTGTCTCCCTCTGATGGAGGTCTGAAGCTCCTGTCTCCCTCTGATGGAGGTCTAACGCTCCTGTCTCCCTCTGATGGAGGTCTAACGCTCCTGTCTCCCTCTGATGGAGGTCTAACGCTCCTGTCTCCCTCTGATGGAGGTCTAACGCTCCTGTCTCCCTCTGATGGAGGTCTAACGCTGGCAGACTCTCCTCTGTCTTGTTCTGATGAGGGCACATAGTGGATGCACTCTCAGGAAATCCAACCCCACTCAATCTACTTTATGGCTTACCCAATAAATGCTCATTTCGCCCTGGACCTGAGGCTGTAAATATCCCTGTCTCTCTCTCTCTCTCTCTCTCTCTCTCTCTCTCTCTCTCTCTCTCTCTCTCTCCCTGTCTCTCCCTCTCTCCAAAGGCCGGGTCCATCACAGTAACCCGCTTGCATCAGTCAGAATGGATCACTTCAACATAAACCATGAGACAGATTTACTCTGTGCTATAACCTGATCCACCTCCTCCTCCTCCTGACTCCTCCAATGGTTTTACAGCCCTACATTTACTGTCCTCTCTCATTCGTATCGGATCTCCAAATTGGTTTAGATACTCACCGATACAATGCCCAAAAAACTTGGATAATCAGCAATCCATCATCTGAATAAGCAGGCTGTTATAGGCTGTGGTGCACTGTTATCAAGTACATTTGCTTTTAGACAGACCAGTGTAATGTTTTCTTGGTGAAAGGTTGTGGTTTCTTGGTGAAAGGTTGTGGTACCGTTCGTCTACCTGCAGCAGTGGGGGAACAGCGCCATCTGCAGTCCGACTTGTCCAGGACTGTATCCCAGGTCCTTGAGAGCTGACAGACCCCTCGTCTCTGTTCACTGTCCTTTGGGTGTGTTTTCAGGTGTCCATGGCCTCCTTGATCCAACCTTTCTGTTTATTAGAGAAAACATCGTACTGTTCTGTTTGAAAGAAAATGTATTTGAAAATAATCTTGGAAGAACAAATGAACCTCTTTGAAGTTTATCAAGCATGTTAAAAAGGGGCATATTATTAAAATATACTCTCAGGACCTCATAAGCATTTTATAACTTCTTCCACATCATTGTATTTGGATCGACTCCTGCAAGTTTAAGTAATTCTGTTATGTCCTGCAGTCACCTTTTACAATGAACAAAATGGACCTGTAAAATACCTGCAAGAGGCATAATATATCTCCTTCAAAGCCATTCTACAAGTTGCGTGGCACTTGTGATGCCTATACACAAGTTTGATTTAGCATTTTGGCAACACACCTACATATCCTTGATGCACGTGTCACTGATGATGTCGGGCCTGAGGCTGGCACACCCTGAACGTGTTCCATCTCAGTTAAACCAACGTGCTTTTTTGTTTTCAGAATGACAAGTCCTCGACACCCAGCCTGAAGTCTAACACACCCACCCCGAGGAACGAGGCCCCCACCCCCGGCACCAGCAGCACCCCAGGACTGAGGCCGCTCACCATGGGCAAGCCCCCCGGCATGGAGGCACTGGGTACGAGCACGCCGCCTTTCACTTCACTAAAGAAATATCTGTTATCTGAACACAACAATATCATTTTTAGTTCAGATGTTCCAGATATGATAGAAATACCTTAAATATGAATGATTACATTTATTCAAGGATCACATGTCTTGAGAAAATTACTTCGGAAGTCCTAACTTTGACTCAATCTGTAATTTCTGTTCAGTTTTGATTGTTTGGTGTTTCGACGCTTGTATTCTCACACTATTGTTTATAATTATTATTTTTGGTGGTAGTGTTTAAGTATGCCTCAGTATCTGAGTAATCCAGATACTAATCCAATACTAAAACTGGTATTAAAACTACATTCTACATATTTGAACAAGTACAGGACAAAATGTGACCTTCCTGAACAATTTTAGTTTACAATGTGTAAGACCACATGGTAACAAAAGAACTGTTATTTTTGTTTTGAAAATTATGGTCTATGAAGTTAAATAGTGTTTGTTTTATCATTGTAATGTCAGAATTGTATCGACCTTGAGTTTGAGATGTTAGTCTGGTGACAGCGCTCTGTCTGACCCCGGCCTCTGTCCCACAGCGGCCCCGGCCCTGCGCACGCCCCTCTCCATCGCGGGCTCCTACGGCCCCTTTGCCATGATGGGTCATCACGAGATGAACGGCTCCCTGACCAGTCCTGGGGTCTACCCTGGTCTCATCTCTCCTCAGATGAGCGCCGCTGCGGCCGCCGCGTACGGACGCTCTCCCATTGTAAGGACGCTCAGTCACTTTGTTCACCCAGGACTACCTGAGGGAGTTTCCTACTTCATGTTATTTTTCTATCCATGGGTTTCAAGAGATGAGAAAGTAGGATCGTTGTCATAGCAATAAGTAATTTATAATGATTTAGTTAAGGACTAAAGTTAAAAAGTTAAGTGGACCTGGAATTTCCTCATTTGGGACAAATAAAGGTTCTGTTATCTTAACAAAGTAAGTAATGCTGTGTTCCATTTGTCCTTGGGCGTTTTCTATGAGTGTTTCCTGTGTTCCAGTTATTCAAATTATTATAATTTTTTTATATTATTTATTTTTATATTTATATATATATATATATATATATATATATATAATATATATTATTCAGCCAAAATGTGGATCCATTTATGTGCAGTCAGAAACAGAGAAATTGTTATTACATTTAGTGTTTAAAAATCAGTTTGAGAATGAATTTCTGCTTTTGTTGTCATTAGTGACATTAGCATTGTTACGCTAATGTCACTAATGACATGACATGAACATAACAGTGGATTTAAGTGCAGAGGCTCAAAGGCAGCTTCAGACAGCAGGTGGACAGAGCGCAACTAAAGGAAAATAACACATCGATATATTCGACATTATAGCGGCCGGTTTCTAACTTTCACCAAACGCAGGACACAGCCATGTTGGATTTTCCAACTTGGGTTCTTAAATGCTCTTGAGTTTTCAAGGAAAAATTCAAAGTTCAAAAGGTGTTCCTGTCAAATTTACAAGCTGAAACTGGGAAACTCAGAAAACCTGAGGACAACTGGAACACGGCATGAGTGCTCCTCCAACAATAATGTACAATGTTCTTATAAATATAATATACAGTAACACTTTAGAGGAGCTTTAATGTTTGTAAAAGAAATATTGACCTTTGTTTTTTCATAGTCGATGGATATAACATGTAGATTGTGATGTGTTTAAACAAATGACTTTGAGAAAGTTGAACGTGTCTGTTCCCTTCTGGTTCTCTCGCTTGTTCTCTTCCTCTTTAGCGCTCTCTCCCTCTCTGTTTCTGCTCGGCTGGCTGCTTCTTGTTTTGTGTACATAATGAGCGTGTACAAAGCGGCTCTGGCACTTTGAAGTGGGTTAGTTAGCATTCTAAAGGCTTTAAAAGCGAGAGAGCGGGGCCCAGCGCATCTCGTGTTTGAAAATCTCCCTGACTTTCATTAGCATTAGCCGTGGAGCTGGTGTAGCCCTGTGTAACGCTTGTCTGAATGCAAAAAGAACCCACGTTTGCGCCTTTCAAAGGATTCTTGTGGAGGCTTCGGGGGCATGTGTGCGAGCAGGCTCCTCTCTCCAGGTTCTGTTCACTCACTGTACTGTTTCCTGCTCTTTTATTCAGGGCGGCTTCGACCCACACCCGCACATGAGAGCCCCGGGCCTGCCTGCCAGCCTCACCTCCATCTCAGGGGGAAAACCGTGAGTATATGTCGATGCATGTAGTCTCCATCGCTGGGAAAATGTGTTAGTAATCAGCACACAGTCACTGATGTCTACATGTGAAAATATGACATAGTGGTTCCTTTGATGATCAGACTTCTCACACTCACTAACACTTTCCTTTGAAAGTACTGGACAGTTTGCAGTGGTCATTTGTCCTTCATGTATGATATTAGTGTGCAGTTCATAAAGAGTTCAGATTGGAGGCACTGTATCTAATTATATAATTAACAGAACTACTCACCTCACTTTACTAAAGCATTCTGAACATCCTAATTATTCAGTTTTCAAGTGCTTTTCACTTTCTGAGCCCTCAGCACAGTTCTATTTCATCTCTTCTGACCACCAGAGGCGGTGCTTAAGCACTGAATGATCCCTTCGCACATGCGTAGTTCAAGTATCAACAACGTCACATGTGACTCTCAGATGCACAGTTTACTGTGTAAACTAGCTGTAAAGCTAACAACAACTAGCACTGTGTGGTGTCACCTCTCCACAGATGAGACCTGTAACTTGGCCTGCTGGCATCATCTGTTTGTCTAAAAGACGATAGAAATGTTTAAGCAATAATATATTACTAGTGGCAGAGTTATATGGTGCACATCCAAAGAACATGTATGCAAAATTGTAAAATAACCATGTTCCTCATCAGAAACATACCTGGTATTTAGCTTCATTCACACTTGTTTCATTAATCTTGTTAACAAGTTTGTCTTCTTTCCGTCTCAATCTCATGAAAACTCTTAGTTTAATGTTTCTCAGATTTGGGATGTCAAAGATAGACATCCGAAAGTCCATAAATCATTACCAGACCTGTTTTGATCATGTTCTTTCTAATTGTGTGCTTACAGTTGCATGTTGGGGCATGCAACCTTTTGTTCATTTTCTGATTGTAATTTCCTTTGCTGCCAGTTGATGGAGTAGTAACACCAAATCCTGATGACAGAACGCCTGACTGAGAGAAAGTCGTGTGCTTTTCAGTAAATAAAGTAATTTTCAGTTCTAAAACAGACGCCAAAGTAAAGGTACAAGGTGGTTTCACATGAGAGTCTGGTATGTTGACTCAACTTTATAACTGCACCGGGTAAAGGCCACCGTTTGACGACCACTGGCTTAGATTCTGGGAAAGGGTTAAGCGGCCAGTGTGGGGGTGAGGGGGGTAAGGGGGTGAGGATGACTCTGGTGGTTCTTCTTAATTCAAACCTCTTAAATCCCGTGTCTCTTCCCCTCCTCAGGGCTTACTCCTTCCACGTGAGCGCAGACGGGCAGATGCAGCCGGTGCCCTTCCCTCCGGACGCTCTGATCGGGCCGGGCATCCCCCGTCACGCTCGCCAGATCAACACGCTGAGCCACGGCGAGGTGGTGTGCGCCGTCACCATCAGCAACCCCACGCGCCACGTCTACACCGGCGGCAAGGGCTGCGTCAAGATCTGGGACATCAGCCAGCCGGGCAGCAAGAGCCCCGTGTCCCAGCTCGACTGTCTGGTGAGGCCACGCCCCTCTGTACTGTGGGAGGAGCCAGGGTTTTCAGAGAGCAACAACCAACCAAACTTTTGAAAGCCAAAAATTGGCAAAAAAAAAAAAAGCACTACTAGTTAGTAAACATGTGTCATTGAATGTGCACTAATGAGATGCACATTATTAACATGGTTAACATCAATGACTTAAACATTTAACACACAACTTTTAAACATTGACAGCTTGAGTTTCGGTCATTATTGGATAGAACCGTCACTAACAATTTAACACACTTTATTGAAACGTAAACACTACCTGATGGTCGATTACTTCAGTTTGTAATCTTAATTTGTTTTATTTTATTTTAATAATTAGGACTCCTCAGTGCGTTAGCATTGACCCACAAACACCTCCCATTATCAACACGGGGAAGTATTCAGTTCATTTGTCAGTGACATCCACCTGCAGCTCACGGTTCACTCCCGGCTCTGTCAGGATTTACTGATTTTAGAGCGATTCCTGAAAAAACCCCACAGACCAGGATGTAGTGACACTAACACAGAGCTAGCTTGGTGCCATTGTGCACTGAGCCCATTATTTCTATTGTACTTTGAGACATTTTATTTACATTTTAACCAATTAAAGGTTGCAATATGGAATATTGAAGGCTTTTAGATGGAGAATATTTAGGAAAATGTATCATTTATGAAAATCAGACATTTTTTTCTTATCTTTATATAATGTTACTGTCTTTGTTATAAATGTTCTTCTTGTATTTGTTCTAGAGACTGTATAGTTCAGATAACCATTACCTTTATCAAAATACGATTCTGATTATTTTTTATGGTTTAATTGACTAGTCACAGTTAGTTAGTTCATTGTAGTTCTAGTAGTAGCTCTATTATTGGGTTTTAATTGTGAAGCAGAATAGAAAAAGGCTAAAAAAGACCTATTTTTATGAGAGAAAAAAAAACTTAAAAAAAAACAACACAATAGTCAAAATTTGCTAGCAACTCTCTAAAAATAGAAATAGAAAAAGTTACTATAAAGAACTTTTACTTCACAAGATTTTGACAGATCGTTCAGAAGTATTTGTTGGTATCTATTTTTAAGCTTGATTTATTAAAGTTATAACTCCCAAAAAATTTGGTAAACTTTGAGTTGTACGCCAGTTTTCAGTAAGATCTGGTTTGGGCAAATATAAAACAGGATATTCAACATCCCCTCTTAATTGTTTTGTACCTAATATGCCAGCAAAAGCAAGAAATGAGAATCTATTATTTGTTATTATTTGTTGACTACTTATTTTATTGGTATTACAAAGATTTTTGGACCATAACAGACAGAAAGCAGCCTGAAGTGAGTTAGCTTGAGATTTGGGAGTCAATTGTGAGTTTAATCAGATAAATACAGCTTTTACATGTAGTTTGTAAGTGTGTGGACTCCTGTGATCCTGTGTTATTTTAGTGCACTTTGGGTTTGGGTCAGATTGTAGAGATACCACTTGTCTTTAGTTGACCAAGAATTTCTTCAGTTGACTACTGCACTAGTATGTATTTTTTATAAGAAGTGCAGACTTTCATTATTTATAAATTGTTTTTCTGAACTTGTTTTGGCACCATAAGAGCAGTTGTTGTTGCTGCAGTCGCTGTGTCTGAATTCCAATGTAAAAAAAGTGCTCATTTGCCGGCGAGCTCTCAGCGATTGCTCTTCTCCGGCGACGCTTCTGTGTTGTCGAGCACCAAATGTAGCCCGACGGCACATCCCAGCCGCTTTCGCAGATGAACGTGTGAATAATTCAGAGAGGAATAGAGCGGAGCCGAACCCTGCTGAGTAATGGCGTTCTGATTGGCCGAGCTGCGCGCCGTTAGCCGGCCCAGTGATCCGCTCGACCTCCCGCTCACAGCCCTCATTTGGAGCCAGAGCCCGGACCTCGGACAGGCCTCGGAGCAGCGCTTATAAAGCCATCACACGGCACTTTTAATTCACCAAGAGCTTAAGCGGCCATATTGATTTGTCTGCGCTCACCTGGAGCCCGGCCAGGCCCACAGTGCAGCTGACAGCCAGGGTTTAAACAGACACAAGCCAAGTCCGAGGCTCAGAGAGGGAGGTGCTGCTCTCTTAGATTGTCCTCATGTGTGGTCAGTCCAAGCACCGTCAAATATGTGCCAATAACTGTGCCTTTAATACCCGCTGATGTAAAGATATGCACCGTCAAGAGAGCTGGACCAGGTCCAGGGCAGACTCTAGAAACACCATTTATTCAAAATCTCTATTCCAAAGGTGACCTGGGCCAAAATGATCTGCTGCACACGTCATAAAACATTTACACATTTGCACTAAAATAAAACACACAGCAAGACTAAACTAGGACGACATTTTAAAGCACAAGCAATGATTACAGGGTTATGTCTCTTTGTTTTACATGTAGCAAAAACCTCATAAAGACACCTTCTCACACAACTTCAAATTCAGTTGGAAAAGTGTTCCAAGCTGTGGGAGCAGCATAACTGATGTCTTCCCCAAATCAGTCCACATTCGAGGGACAAGCAAACAGTATAATGTGAAGCTAGAGTCACGTGACGCTCAGCTCAACGCACAACCACGAATAGTGTTCTAGATTAGAGTCAGTGAGTGAACCCCCGAGCGCTCTGCGAGGGCCCCTATGCCCTGACATGCAGCTCACAGTGACGGGTCACGTCTACCACCACCTGTCACAAAGCAAATGCACAGTCAGAAACAATATTGATTAACATAAAGAACCTTAATCCAACAAAGGTTAAAACATACATTTTTAGGTAGAGATAAAAATGAAATCTAACCCCAAAGCGTAAATGTCAAAAAAGTGGAAGGTTGATGACTTTGATTGAAGTTGTGGTAACATGCACAGATCTGGTTTTGGATCTAGTCTGGACTAAAACTGAAAATATAAAACAATATTTGAAATGTGCTGCAGGGCATTCCGTTAGCTAAATAGCTTTGTGATTTGCTAATTGTGACCATTCAAAAGGTGATTTGACTTTGATGGTGATGTCCCTCACAGCTTCACTAACCACGCTCTTCTTCGTTGCTCCTTCCAGAACCGGGACAACTACATCCGCTCGTGTAAGCTGCTTCCCGACGGCCGCACTCTGATCGTGGGCGGGGAGGCCAGCACCCTGACCATCTGGGACCTGGCCTCTCAGACGCCCCGCATCAAGGCCGAGCTGACGTCCTCAGCCCCCGCCTGCTACGCCCTGGCCATCAGCCCCGACGCCAAAGTCTGCTTCTCCTGCTGCAGCGACGGGAACATCGCCGTGTGGGACCTGCATAACCAGACCCTCGTCAGGTCTGAGCCTCGCTTCACTCACACACAGCATGATGAGAACACACTTAACATTTGAGCTCAGTCAAACTGTCTGGACACTGCCTGGAAACTGTTCCTAAAGTGTTACATCCCCAAACAGAAAACTGGGTTTCTCAGGGCACGTTCACACTTACTTTGGTCCTGTTTTGAGCCCAGTTTAGCAGAAGCAGAACTTAGAAAAACAAAACAAACAAATATTATAGATGCTATATCTTCCACAAAAAAAAAAAAAAACACTAGATAAGTATTTTGTGTATTTTTTTAATGTTCTTTTTTAAACCATTTTGGACCATAAATCCACTGTTGAAGCTTAAAGTGTATAAAGCATGTTCTTTAACTAGCCTAGCAGTTGACAGTGTGTGCCGCAGACCTGGTTGTGACTCTGTGTGTGTGCTCTGTGTGTGTGTGTTCCAGGCAGTTCCAGGGCCACACAGATGGGGCCAGCTGCATCGACATCTCCCACGATGGGACCAAGCTGTGGACCGGGGGCCTGGACAACACTGTGCGCTCGTGGGACCTGAGGGAGGGCCGGCAGCTGCAGCAGCACGACTTCACCTCACAGGTACACGCCAGCGAGCTCAGGGAGATCAGACTACACACTGCTGTGGACTCAGATGTGTTTAGCATAATATTAACTATGAAATATTTATATGCAATCTTTAAATACTGTATAACGAAAGATGAGAACTTAAAGGGGACATATGCAAAATCACCTTTTGAATTAGCTTGAACATTTTACAACAGTGTCCTCATCATTAGTTTACTCAAAGTTGTATTTGGATTGATTTAAGTAAATCCTGTATTGTCCTGCAACTGAGGCAGTTGGCAGAAGTGCTCAGAAAATCTAAATCTAAATCTAAAAATTCTAAAATGTCACGTAGCCACATTTAAAAAATAAAAACATGTAAATGACAATCTGCTGCTCGTTACAGTTAAGTGTCACTATCAAGAGGCGGGGCTTATCGGTTCTGACCAGGAAGTCAATGGACCTGTTTCTATTACTAAACCATTTAACATCAATATTTAATGAATGAGTGAACAAAATGTAATGATGATCTACTTACGTTATAGCTCAATACAAATTACCTGAAAAAAGCGTAATATCTCTCTCTTAAACTGAGCAATAGATGTAGTTTTGTACTTTTATTTTCCGTGCTGCTCATTTTAGGTCCAGGAGCAGAGAATGGGAAATGC
This sequence comes from Rhinogobius similis, assembly GCA_019453435.1. Lineage (NCBI taxonomy): Eukaryota > Metazoa > Chordata > Actinopteri > Gobiiformes > Gobiidae > Rhinogobius > Rhinogobius similis. The sequence continues at coordinate 28,840,551 of CM033621.1, forward strand.
ACAACACTGCAGCTTGGTATTTAAATATAAAATGTTATTTGTAGGATGATTTTGGACGTCCAGATCATTAAACCAAGGAAATATTATAGTTTTAGCTTTATTTGCCCAGTACAGAGGATAGAGTTTTCAGAAACTTTTGAACAATAACGATTTAAAAAATAAAATAAAAATCCTTTCCTGAACAGTTTTAGAATGATCTTGAGCTTTATCAGAACTAGTATAATCCACATGTTATACATGTTCGATTCCGGTCTTTTGTGCTATCAAGAAATATCTTTTTTGTTGTTGTCAAATGACCTCTAACAGTAGGACATCCTTTGTGTGTTCTGATGTGTGCTGTGCAGATCTTCTCTCTGGGCTACTGTCCCACGGGCGAGTGGCTGGCTGTGGGCATGGAGAGCAGTAATGTGGAGGTCCTACACCACACCAAACCAGACAAGTACCAGCTGCACCTGCACGAGAGCTGTGTGCTGTCGCTCAAGTTCGCCTACTGCGGTAAGGCCCCGCTAACAACATGAACATGTCACATCAAAACCAGACGCATTGCTCATGAAATCAATCTAGAACTTTGCTGCAATGGCTATGATGAACATCTGCTTGGTATTGACAGTCAATTTAATAATAGGACTGAAACATGAAAACATGAATTAATTTGGATTTGACTGTTAAAGGTCCCATATTCTGTTATTTCCCCCTTCACACAGTCTATTCTAAGGGCTTTGTTGATACATTTTCTCGTTGTGTAATATCCATAACATAACAGTTTCCAAAAAACACCCATTTCTTGGACTGGCCCCCCTCCTTGTAAAAGCAAACGGCTCACTCTGAGATCTGACCTCCCCCCCCCGAACACAGGACTGTTGTAACATATTAGTTTGTACAGCTCACCGTGTGTGTGTGTGCTGTGTGTGTGTGTGTGTGTGTGTGTGTGTGTGTGTGTGTGTGTGTGTGTGTGTGTGTGTGTGTCTCTGTGTCTGTCTGTGTGATTTTACATGTGTGTGCAGTGTGTGTGTAAGAGAGTGTGTGTTTGTGTGATTTTGTGTGTGTGTGTGTGTGTGTGTGCTCGCGCGTGTGTGTGCAGAGTGAGGTTGTGTGCAGGGTGAGTGTGTGTGTGTCTGTCTGTGTGTGTCTGTGTGTGTCTGTGTGTGTGTCTGTGTCTGTCTGTGTCTGTCTGTGTGTGTCTGTGTGTGTCTGTGTGTGTCTGTGTGTGTGTCTGTGTCTGTCTGTGTCTGTCTGTGTGATTTTACGTGCGTGTGCAGAGTGTGAGTGTGTGTGTGTGTGATTTTGCGTGTGTGTGCGCGCATGTGTGCAGAGTGAGGTTGTGTGTGCAGGGTGAGTGTGTGTGTGTGTGTGTGTGTGTGTGTGTGTGTATGAGCCCCACATGGAGCTGCTGCACACAGAGCCCTTCTGTCACTAATTAAATCATTAGCCAATAGTCAGTGGCTAATTAATCAGAGGCTGATTAAAATAATGATGTGAGCGCAATTGCTTTCTCCTTCATTATTTCTCACCGCTGTAGAGCTCTCTCCCAGTGGGTGCTGCACAGGCTGCAGAGCTCGCCCACTGGGTGCAGCAGCTCTTGTCATTCTCACTGAGGCAGTGGAGTGGGAGAAGTGTTCAGAAACTTAACGTTATTATACTAATTAGGGCTGCACAATATATCGTAATCGAACCAAAATCACAACTTACACAACGAGCCGTTATCAAATCTCAAATGTTGAAAACCTGTAGATTAGACCTCCAGAAACAAATTCTTGGATCAGTCTCTCACGTGTTAAAGAATCCCGCTCACTAAACATATGTTGCAGTTACAGTTTTTCCCACATGGTGCGGCCTGATCTGAATCCACATGTTGTGTGTGTTTGCAGGGAAGTGGTTTGTGAGCACAGGGAAGGACAACCTGCTGAACGCCTGGAGGACCCCGTACGGCGCCAGTATCTTCCAGGTAACACCCGCTGTTACAAGGGTTCAGCTCAATGTTCCAGTCTCAAACATGAGCTTTTTCTGTTTTTTGATGGAAATTCAGATTTAAAGCTGGGGTTCTCATTTTCACACTGTAAAACCGAAAGTAGGTTTTGAAGTGTGTGTCGTTCCTGACTCACACAATCCTCACACATTGTTAATATTCACAAGCATTCCATTTGTCACCAGTACACGGTGGTGGGACCACCCAAGTGCAGCCAGTCGGTCAGGCAGCTCGTGTTTCCAGGTTGACAAGACATAAAATACTTTATTATTAGATGTAAACAGCACACAGTGATCTAATTTTCGTCACAAAGTGCTGCTTTTACAAGATACTCTTTGAGGGAAACATAACATTATCTCATTTACAACCACAAAAAAGGTCTGCTACCCCAGCTTAAATCTTTAGCTCTAAATTGTGGTCATACCTGCCCAGGTCTGATCCCGTCCGATCTGGGAAGTTCAGCAGAACCATTGACCATTGAAACCAGTGTTGCCAGATTGGGCAGTTTTCCGCCCAATTGGGCTCCTTTTGTTGGCTCCTGCCGGAAAATATAGCGTTGGGCGGGTGCATATATTTTGGACTATTTTTGGTTGTCTCAGGCGGGAATTTGAAAATGCAAAATAGATTAATGTCTTCATAAATATTTGTGTATTATTATTGGGTGGTTAATAGAATATTAAATAGAGTAGAATAATTATAGAAATAGAATATTAAATGGTTTTAGTTGTTTGCGACAGTGACATTGGTTGTGCTGGTTGTCAGTCAAATGTCTAATCGACCTCTGATTGGATGGAAACAATAAACACCGGCTCAGTCTGACCCTCGGGTTTGGCGCTGGGTCCTGCTTAACGTTTAGGGTTTAAGTCGAGGTCAGTTTACCTCACGGCTGGAGTGAGACACAGGATTTAAAACAGTCCCAAGTGGGGAAAATACAAGAAAGTATATTAGAAGTAATGGGAGAACCACCCGAGCTGAAGTGGATTGACCCGATTCTGGAGAATGAGTCCAAAGCACACCACGTGTATTACAATTCTGATATCCAGTTTGCATGGGACTAAAGTCTGTGACAAGTTCTCATTATATTCAAAATATGGCTTAGTTTGGTGGGAGGCACTTGTGGTAAATGTGTTACATTTTTGAAGTACAGTTCCAGAAGAAATATTGATAAATAAAAGTTTAAAATTACAGGAAGTGTGTCATAAAAATGTGACGTACAGTTGAAAATAAATAGACTTTTAACACTTTAACACTTATAAATGTTATGAAGTGAAACTGGACAAAACAGGCAAAATGTGTAGTCAAATCTTAAATACAATCATATTCAGTATATATTAGTCAAACATGTCTAACCTGTCGACTTTAAACGCACCACACGATCAGATAGTGGTATTGTATAGTTGGAGGGCTAAGGGCCCGACTGTGGTCTATGTTTATCTGGTGTGTGCCGTTGGTTTGTTCATGATTCTACTGTTGTAACTGTGCTTTGTCTGCCATTAAATAGTCATTTTGGAAAGTTTATAATTTGGGCTGATTTTCATTGATCTTGGCGGGTTTTATGTGGACTGTGGGCTGGAAACTGTCAGTAAAATCTGGCAACACTGATTGAAACATCAGGTGCCACAGGAGGGCACTGGTGGAAAGTGTCTTTGTGTCCTTTGGCAAGACACTTCACCCACTTTGTCTTGTATGGAAGTGAAGTGTGCATGAAAGATTTGGTGGTCACGTCCGTCAGTCTTTCCCGTCCTGTCCACAGAGGGGCCCCGTAAAACTTGTTTTCTTTGTCACGTATAAAGCAGAGGAATGAGGGTCCTGTACGCTGTCATCCTGGGCCCCTGTCAGCCCTTGGTCCTTTGAATCTTTGTAACCTTTGTTGGGCTAAAAACGAATTTTAAAAAGAAAAGGGAATGTTGTACCTTCAGCTGTAATATTCTACAGTATGGAATACACTTTATCTGTGTCCTTGGAATCGTGCAGGAGTCGACCAAACAAAGCCTCACCTGAGTTTGTTTGTTTGTTTGTTTGTTTGTTTCAGTCCAAGGAGTCGTCGTCCGTCCTGAGCTGCGACATCTCTGCGGACGACAAGTACATCGTAACAGGCTCCGGAGACAAGAAGGCCACCGTGTACGAGGTCATCTACTGAAGCTCACCATCTCCTCCTCCTCTACTGACCACCACCTCCTCCTCATCTGCTGACCTCCTCCTCGTCCGCTGACCTCCTCCTCCTCGTCCGCTGACCTCCTCCTCCTCTACTGACCACCACCTCCTCCTCGTCCGCTGACCTCCTCCTCCTCTACTGACCACCACCTCCTCCTCGTCCGCTGACCTCCTCCTCCTCTACTGACCACCACCTCCTCCTCGTCCGCTGACCTCCTCCTCCTCTACTGACCACCACCTCCTCCTCGTCCGCTGACCTCCTCCTCCTCTACTGACCACCACCTCCTCCTCGTCCGCTGACCTCCTCCTCCTCTACTGAACTCCTCCTCATCCGCTGACCTCCTCCTCCTCTACTGACCACCACCTCCTCCTCGTCCGCTGACCTCCTCCTCATCTGCTGACCTCCTCCTCCTCTACTGACCACCACCTCCTCCTCGTCCGCTGACCTCCTCCTCGTCCGCTGACCTCCTCCTCGTCCGCTGACCTCCTCCTCGTCCGCTGACCTCCTCCTCCTCATCCGCTGACCTCCTCCTCGTCCGCTGACCTCCTCCTCCTCATCCGCTGACCTCCTCTACTGACTTTCACCTCCTCCTCGTCCGCTGACCTCCTCCTCCTCTACTGACCTGCTCCTCCTCTGCTGACCTCCTCCTCCTCATCCGCTGACCTCCTCCTCGTTCACTGACCTCCTTCTCATCCGCTGACCTCCTCTATTGACTTTCACCTCCTCCTCGTCCGCTGACCTCCTCCTCTTCTACTGACCTGCTCCTCCTCTGCTGACCTCCTCCTCCTCTGCTGACCTCCTCGTCCGCTGACCTCCTCCTCGTCCACTGACCTCCTCCTCCTCTGCTGACCTCCTCCTCCTCCTCTGCTGACCTCCTCCTCCTCTGCTGACCTCCTCCTCGTCCGCTGACCTCCTCCTCCTCGTCAGACTTATGGATTTATTTGAACATTTCCTCGTCTCTTCAAATGGAGCAGCGCTTCATTTCTTACAAACCTCGTTTCCAGGACGTCTGTGAAAAGTGTACATACTGGATTAAATAAAGACGTTTTATATATGATAAAGTATATATATTTTCATGTCCTGGCTGTAATGTGCTGATTTTGTCCCGTCTCTCTTTAGTGAGAACTCGGTGGAAACTTTTTAAAACGCTGTACTGATTTTTAGGACTTGACTTTTTCAAACTGGTGTGCGGGGACGTTTTTGGTGGGGATTTTATTTTTGAAATGGCCTTTTTGTCGCCGTGCTTTTACTTGATGATGGGTGTGGTGTTCCAGGAGCAGCAGGGGGCGCTCTCTGGCTAACCCGTGGATGTACATTTAAATGGTATACATACAAAGCTTTTAAAGTGTACTACATGTCCTTCTCTGTCCGTGCTCGCTTCTCTTTCTTATGATCTCGTTGGATTTCGGGGGACGTTTTGATGCTAACCTCAGCTAGCGGCTAACTGTGCTCTTCACTAACTGGACCTGGAGCCCAGCGGGCGGACTGCTCTGTGCCCTGTGGTTCTTGGATACAACCAGGGCCCCGTGAAGCCGCTCCCCGCCCCGCTCGGCCCCGCTGCTCCCCATTGCTGCTCGATGGGGCAGGACGACCGCCGAGGAAACTAAAGCTGTGTGAACCGTGGCAGAAAGTGCCTGCCCAGCCGAAACCACACCAAAGTATAACGCTGTTAGCATAAAAAAATGTACAGTTGTTAATAAATCAATAAAATGTTTTTGTAGAAGCTGTGTTTGCTCTTGGTTTTAAATGCACACGCAATTTCAAATGACACATATTTTGCTTGTTGTTGTTGCTGCTACACACATTATGAGTAAGGCGTTCCCTCATCAGTATTTGGTGTTAGAACTCCATCTTCTGGCAGCAGAGAGAATTACCATGGATGGATCTAGCTTGCCCCGAAGTTCTAATAAGAACATGATTTGAGGCAGAAATGCTCAGAATGAATCTATGATGATTTATGAGTTTGAAAAATGGTACAAACCTGTAGATCTCTACCTTTTGATGTCAAAAATCTGAGAAATTTGAAAGCGAGTGTTTTAGTGAGGCTCAGACAAGGCTCACAGAAGATGAGCTCGAAAACAGGATTAAAGAAACAAGTGTGAGTGAAGCTAAACACAACTCCAGCTGTGTTTTTGAGGGAAATGAGTCATAACAGGTTAAAAGCTTAATAAAGTCAATATAGCATGTGTATCCAGTACATATGGCATCATTTGAACGCCAATGTTTTTTTTTCTTCTTTTTAAAAATAGTAATCCCAACTCTTTTTTTTTTTTTTACTCTTCTAGTTATTAACCAGTGTTTCATATAAAGGATTGGAGTTGAATTTTAGGGGTTTAATAGCCTCCTGTTGGAAGAAAAACAAGAGTACACAAAGAAACGATAACGATGATAACTTGATCATGTGTCACTTTATGAATATGTGATCCTTTATAACAGCATTTACTCCTGAACTAGAAGAAGCCTCACCTGTTGAGTCGCTGTCAGAATCAGAATTGGTTTATTTCCATTGTCAGTGATCAAAATTCACAAACATAGGAACTTGCTTTGGCGTAAGGTGCAACATAAAACAATGAATAAAATATCAGCCAAATAATAGAGGCATGCATAAGATTAAGAATAAAATCAAATAAAATAGACTAAGACTATATACAGACATGTACAGTTGGCAGACAGTAGTGCAAATGTGGTAGTGCAAATAGATAGTTCTTATATAATATATTGTTAAAGTGGCAGGTGTTACAAAGTGTTCATGAGTCCAATGGCAGAGGGACAGAAACTGTTCTTGTGGCGGGAGGTTCTGGTCCGGATGGACCGTAGCCTCCTGCCCGAGGGGAGGGGCTCAAATGGATGGATGGAGGAGGTGAGGATGGACCACACGGTGATGGAGGAGGTGAAGATGTACCAGGCGGTGATGGAGGAGGTGAGGATGGACCACACGGTGATGGAGGAGGTGAGGATGGACCAAAAGGTGATGGAGGAGGTGAGGATGGACCACACGGTGATGGAGGAGGTGAGGATGGACCAGACGGTGATGGAGGAGGTGAGGATGGACCACACGGTGATGGAGGAGGTGAGGATGGACCACGCGGTGATGGAGGAGGTGAGGATGGACCACACGGTGATGGAGGAGGTGAGGATGGACCACACGGTGATGGAGGAGGTGAGGATGGACCACACGGTGATGGAGGAGGTGAGGATGGACCACACGGTGATGGAGGAGGTGAGGATGGACCACACGGTGATGGAGGAGGTGAGGATGGACTCGATGATGGCCGTGTAGAACTGCACCATCATCTGCGCCGGCAGCTTGTCTTTCCTCAGCTGCTGCAGGAAGTACATCCTCTGCTGGGCCTGACTGATGATGGAGCTGATGGTCGGCTCCACTTGAGGTCCTGAGTGATGGTGGTGCTGAGGAAGCGGAAAGAGTCCATGGTGGTGATGGGAGAGTTTGTCAGGATGAGGGGGGGCAGGGGGCTGAGACTTTCCTGAAGTCCACGATCATCTCCACTGTCTTCTGGGCGTTGAGCTCCAGGTTGTTGTCGCTGCACCAGGACACCAGCCGGTCCACCTCCCTCCTGTAGACAGACTCATCGCCGTCCCAGATGAGTCCGATGAGGCTTGTGTCGTGAGACAGAGTCGTGGCTGGAGGTGCAGCAGTTGGTGTCACAGGGAGAAGAGCAGAGGAGAAAGTACACAGCCCTGTGGAGTTCCTGTGTTGATAGTCCGAGTCTCTGAGACATTCTTCCCCAGCCGCACGCACTGCCTCCGGTGTGTGTGTGTGTGTGTGTGTTCCGTGTGTGTGTGCCTGTGTGTGTGTGTTGTGTCTGTGTGTGTGTGTGTGTGTGTGTGTGTGTGTGTGTGTGTGTGTCTGTGTGTGTGTGTTCCATGTGTGTGTGTTCTGTGTGTGTGTTCTGTGTGTGTGTGTGTGTGTGTGTGTGTGTGTGTGTGTGTGTGTGTGTTCTGTGTGTGTGTTCCATGTGTGTGTGTGTGTATTCCATGTGTGTGTGTGAGTGTGTGTCCGTGTTGTGTCTGTGTGTGTTTGTGTGTGTATGTGTGTGTGTGCGTCTCAGTGGGACTTTTCTGGTTAAATAAAGGTCAGTAAATAACTAAATAGTTCTGTTTTTCATTTTTAGAAGCCTTTAAGTACTGCTATTAGTAATAAATGATCACATTAGTATTTTAAAGGAAAATAGACAGGCCAGTCTGACATTTTAATGTATTGTATGATAAATGGATAACTGGTTCTCTTCTGCTGTGCCGGCCTCTTTCACATTTCACAGAAAGCAGATTTATCTATGAACATTTGCTCCAAAGTCAGACAAAATCTGTATAGAACAGTGTGCAGGGATAAGCTCTCAGACCCTTCCAGGAGGGACACACTGTGTGCACACTTCATTTTCATGGAGCAACAAATAAATATAAGTTCATCACATTGATCAGCTGTAACTGTCAATATCAACTTCTCCATCTTCTCCAACCTCTAGATTCTAAACTTCACTTATCACTGAAGGATTTGAGGCATTTGGTGAAACAAGACAAATATTTTCTTATCAAAGTGTTATGGCCCGCTGTGTTTTTGGTGCATTATTGTCCAGAATAACGTTAGATTTAAGAAATGTTGCTCATGAGGTCGTTAGCATGTATGCTAATGTCGGCTGTAATTGCCAACAATCGACACAAAACACTTCTGCTCTTCATGTGTGTAAAGTGGTCGTCAGTCGCCAAAACAGCCCTGGTTTGTCATAGTTTGTGATGTTTGGAGGCTAATGATAACTCCACAATATAAAATGCATTAATGTTAACTCCTGGAATGGTACCAGGCTAATGGAATGCAGTGGATACAGGCTCATCCACACATGAATCAATCCAAATACAACTCCAACTGAGCTGATGATGAAGGAAAACCATTTGAAAAGTAGATTTTGTAAAATGCATCTCTTTTAAGAAACTCTTCTTACCTGAGCACTGCAGGTAATGTTGAATTGCTGTAAACACACTTTAAACGACCAATCACAGCAGAGCGTCCCCCCTGAGCATACTATCACCACCTGATGGACACTTCCTGGTCTTTTCCCAAACGTGCTAATAATTAGTGCAGACGTCTCTGTGGAGATGTCCCAGGAATGTCGAAATAAACACACCCGGAGGAAGAGAGGTCACCTGGGGTCAGCGAGGAGAGAGGGGCCAGCCAGGGGCCGGAACACAGCCATTTCTGTGTGTGTGTGTGAGGAGACAGGGGCCAGTCAGGGGCCGGAACACAGCCATCAGTGTGTGTGTGTGAGGAGACAGGGGCCAGTCAGGGGCGGGACCACAGCCATCAGTGTGTGTGTGTGAGGGGTCAAATGTGACAGGAACAGAGTCTGAGAGCTTTTGTTCAGTGTTCGGATGTCTCTAATTTTAGTGTTTCACTTTTAGTATTATTCGCTGTTAGCACTCCATCTACTGGTAGCAAAGGGATTTACTATGGGAAAATAAACAAAAGCTAGTCAGCTCCGGAGAGACGGAAGTGGTGGTGGAGCACAGGTTGCTATGGTAACGTGTAAGTTCCTAATGCAATTTTTACTATTTAAGCTTTTTCTTTTATGAAGTAAGTTTGAATGAGGCTGATATTTGGCAAACAGATTTTAATGTTGGGTTCACACATCAGCACATAAAGTTGAGATTAAACACGGATTCAATTTAGAACTAAACCTGGACTAGACCATGACTATATTGGACACAAACCAAATCTAAATTTGCACAAAATCTTTTGTAGTGGTTGTAGTGGGTCTTTGCTCTCTCGTCACTCCTCTCTGGTCCCTGCTTTCTGGTCCCTCCTTTCTGGTCCCTGGTCTCTGGTCCCTCCTCTCTGGTCCCTACGCCCTGGTCCCTCCTCTCTGGTCTCTGGTTCCTGCGCTCTGGTCCCTCCTCTCTGGTTTCTGGTCCTTGATCTCTGGACTCTGGTCCCTCCTCTCTGGTCTCTGGTCTCTGGTCTCTCCTCTCTGGTCTCTGGTCCCTCCTCTCTGGTCTCTGGTCCCTCCTCTCTGGTCTCTGGTCCCTGCGCTCTGGTCCCTCCTCTCTGGTTCCTGGTCCTTGATCTCTGGTCTCTGGTCCCTGATCTCTGGCCTCTCCTCTCAATTCCCTCCTCTCTGGTCTCTCGTCCCTCCTCTCTGGTCCCTGGTCCCTGCGCTCTGGTCCCTCCTCTCTGGTCTCTCGTCCCTCCTCTCTGGTCCCTGGTCCCTGCGCTCTGGTCCCTCCTCTCTGGTCTCTGGTCCCTGCACTCTGGTCCCTCCTCTCTGGTTCCTGGTCCCTGGTCCTTGATCTCTGGTCTCTGGTCTCTGGTCCCTCCTCTCTGGTCCCTGGTCTCTGGCTTCTCCTCTCCGTTCCCTCCTCTCTGGTCTCTGGTCCCTGGTCTCTGGTCCCTCCTCTCTGGTCTCTGGTCCCTCCTCTCTGGTCTCTGGTCCCTGGTCCTTGATCTCTGGTCTCTGGTCTCTGGTCCCTCCTCTCTGGTCCCTGGTCTCTGGCCTCTCCTCTCCGTTCCCTCCTTTCTGGTCCCAGGGCAGAACAAAGCCTCAGTCTGAGCCCTGTGGAGGAGCTGAGAGCAGTGAAGGACCCTCCAGGCTCATGACGACTGGCCTCATTTACATGTGAACGAGCTCAAGCGCGGAGTGCACAAGGAGGATGTTATTAGGTGGTATGGGGTGTTCACATAGGATCCTTTTGTAGTTCCTTGGACATTTTTTAGTCCCACTCCCCATTTGATGCACATTCACACAGGGTCACACGATGGGGACTATTTTAGCTCCTGCTCTGGGCCAAGTACTTGGAAACCCAACATGCACAACACTGGCTGAGACAAACTTCACAGATCCAAAAGAGAAAGTACTTGTACTGTAGTAATCATTTTGATCTGGAGGTTCGTGTGTCCCTGATTGGCTAAACCACCTATCATTCTCCGTCTTCATAAAGTATTGATTGCTTTCCTGTGATGTCATCAGCATTATCCAGGGGTGTAAAGCAACTGGAGGCACTGCTCCGTCTGCAGCTCTGTGACTCAAGTTAGACTTTCCTCTGAGCTTTGGTTAAACACAATCTAAATAATAAAACAGATGACTCAGTGAACACTCCAGCAGGTGAGCCGATGTGCTGTACAAATGTAAACTTTTCATAATGGCTACAGTTTTAATAGCATTAATAAAGCGTGAACAAAGGTTTAAATGAACAACGCACTTTAGGCTTAGAAACAACAAGGCTGTACTGGACCTTTAATGTTATGAACTAAAATCTGTTTTGCTCCAAAACAGATAGTAAAAGTAGCTTTCAGGGTCAGAATGAGACTACTGTGTGCTGTCTGCATCTAATTAACAACAACTAACTACTAATGTTTTATTCTCTCCAAAACAGAACGTGCACTGTTAACATGTGAATGTTTGTTAGCTTTACTGGGATGGGAAAGCTTGTTCACTCCTAGAATAACTTTTAAACTACAATCAGTATCGAGCCTTTTCCTTCAGATCTTGATAGCTCTAATTACCACCGCACATCAAGCCCTCGCTCTTCATCCATGTGGAATTTGAGCTGAAATATTTGGGAACACTCGTCCTGTCGCTAAACCCTGCAGAGCTGAGAGGAAGCAGAGCCTTTCGAGGGAAACTCGGGGCATTAGTGTGATGTAGGTCGCAGTGAAAGCCCTGCCAAGCCACACACAGCCTCAGATCTGTTCCTATCAAACGCCCGAGCCGCGCTAATCCTCGGGCCAGTAGTAAGTAAGCATCTCACGCTAACCCCGGAGCGCTGGAGCTGACATGCTAACACGCGGGGATGCTAGCACAGGCAGGCGCGCTCACAGGACACCATCTGCTCTGCTCCTGCCCACACAGCGCGGATCAGGCCCAGTGTGTGAAGTCACAAAGGCCCTGACAGCGCCGAGGAGATGAGGAAAGCAAATATTGTCCCAGCGCTCATCCCTGACCCACAAGTACAGACCAGAGACCGCGAGCGAGCCGAGCGAGCCGAGCGAGCCTCCAGCGATCTGCATGACAAAAGTAAGAGGCCGCGGGCTTAAGGAGACCGGAATGTACCGCTGGTTTTACAGAATGCACATATTTTTATTATAATTCATTTTAAACTAAATAAATCACCCATTTTTTGTATTGTTGGCCTTTTAACCTGCTTTTGTACCTTTGCTTTGGTATTACATGTTTTAGAACTTATATGTTATAGAAATTATATGTTTATTTTTATCTAATTGTAACTCAGTTTGGATGGAGGGCACATTTGGTAAACAGTTACATCAGTCAATATGCAGTTTGTGAGGAAATATAGAAGAATAAATGTTTAAAATGGCAGGAAGTAGAGCTGAGTTCTAAAATGGAATCTCTCCACCTGTGTCAAAAAGCGACGTGCCGTGAAAATACAAGGACGATTCAAACGTAACTGACACATTTTTCTGACAGTTTAAACTTTCATGCAATAAAATGAAGGTATTATTAAGTATTATTTATTCTCTGTTGAAACAGTTGTAGAATGACCTCTACCTATGTCATATTACCTGCTCATGTCCAACCAGGAAGTAACATTAAAAACTTCCCAAAAACTGTCAAACTGGGGCCAAATTGGCAAAATGCTTAGTAAAACCTTAAATATAATAAATGTTCACTAAGTTTAGAGTGGTCTAAAGTGTAGTCTAAAGTCATATAGGTTTTAAAAATGCCCCCACAGTCACATCACATTCACCTGCACACAGAGGCTCATGTTCAGCTCCTTCTTCTCCAGAATACCAGGCTCATCAGATTTATGGACGTCACACTGCAAGTCGTGTTTAATTAAAAGTTGGTCACAGTCACACTGTGTGACGCTTCACGTGATCTGCTAGTGGTGCAACATGGTACCTGTGTTTTCACATTTGTAAAATTTAATGAAAGAGGAAGCTAAGGTCCCATTCACGGGAGAGTTCTTCTGTTGCACTTTGTGGTGCGCTTGTGTTTACATGTGACACGGATTGATCGTAGACGCAGCTGGTCTTTGGTCATGTGACGGTTCTTGTCTTCGTCCCCGTCTCACTCTGAGACCTACGAGCCATGATTCTGAGCCCCCGACTCCTTTAGTTTAAAACCAGGCACAGTGGGAGTCTGGAGGCCAGTAAGGCTCCAGTTACAGCTTATGTCAGAGATATGCCCAGGAGAAATGAAGTGTAAATACGGCTCATGAGGTCATGTTCAACTGAGAAATGCAAGAGAAGGAGAAATAGTGTAAATTCTCTTCCAGCAGCAGCAGAACCCTCAGCCTCCTCACTCCTCCTCTTCACCACCAGCAGTGTTGAGGCTAAAGTACTGCTCAGCACATTGTGGACATCTCCACCTGCCGAGGTCTGAGCGCCAAAGTTCATCCGTCACATAAACACTCTTTTGTGTGCGTCTGTTGAATGGAACAGTTGGACGAGCACAGATTTGAAGTCCTTCTTTTGCTTCTGTGTGGATAACCTCACAGTGACCCCTGACCCCGAGGACGAGCCGAGCGCAGGGGCCAAGAGCTGATGAGAAAAGCAAACACAGCCTGGTCTGAGCCGCCGCTGTTCAGTCTGACAACACCTTTGACCATTATGTGAGACAGTTCAAATGGAATCAATGGATGATGTTTAGTTTGAGTCTAACTTTTGGCAAAAGATGATTCATTCTTGTGGAAATATATTTAATCATCATGCTCTGCTTCATGGATCTTCTTTTGATTAAAAAGGACTAAACAAATCCAAACTGTTTCATTAGCAGCTTCTGTCCATAGTTTGATTTCTCTGTGATTATTTTACAAATTTGAATTCATAAAAGTTGTGTTACAAATAAAAACAGACTGTCACACCGTTTACTCAAACACGTGTCTTTTGTTTGAACAAGAGGTAACACCGAAATAAAAGAGGTGTGTTCGCTCTTTTCTTAACTGTTTTACATAAACTGTGTAACTGCCACCCGGATTCTTGTCCTCAAACAGGTGTCTCCTCCTATTATTGTTGCAGGGGATTGTCTTTCAGCTGCAACACAGTACTTAAACTCAACGGATTCTCATTGGATTCTCATTTCTGTAACAAATGTGGAAAGACAAATCTTGTGGTCATGGAAAGATGTGAGTGTGTCAAATGGTCACATTTATTTTGCAGTTTTCTACCTTCAAGAAACTCAATACACTTTACATCAACGAAACACTCACACATGAGGTGAATACAGCGGCAGCGAGAGAATTATGTCAAGCGCGGGATTTGAACTACCAACCTACAGATCAGAAGACAACTCTGCCACCTGAGCTGCTGCCGCCCGTCGTACATGTTTAAGAAGAGTCAGATCATCAGAGAAAACATCAGAGAAGCACAAATCTACCCAAATCCGACCCCAGTGAGTCTTTGGGACGTGCTGGAGAAGGCTTTGTGCAGAGTCACACTCTATCATTAAAGGAAGTATATTATGCATTTTTCGTGTTGTTATTATCAGCCTTTAAACATGCTCTTTGCCCTTAAATTTGCCATCTCCTGTTTTGAAACAAAACAAAAACTTATGGATTTAATAAAAGGATTTATCTGCTGTGTGAAATGACACATACTGAGTGCATCCAGCAGATGGCACCTAGCGCTATACACAATTTAGTTAAGTTATGTAGTTATGCATCACTTTAAGACATACAACGTTCAGCCTAGCAGTAGCAGTGATCGTGTTTAGAGGCAGAAATGCTCAGAACAAGTCTGGTGATGATTTAAGGACTTAAAACAGCAGAAGATCCTTAGATAAATGACACATGAAGTGTGAAAAACGTCACTGATGGAGGGAGTTCAGCAAGAAGTGTTTTTGACACGCGAAGGGGGAGGATTTTCTAATGCACATTCCTCATAACAGCGTAAATGCAACTGAATGCTACTTCAGGTGTGTTTTTGATGACAGAACATTGGTAGAATATGTGTCCTCCAACACAAGATCTGAGTGAAAAATGTATGCAACACTGAAAATAAATCTGCTGACACTGTAGAAGTTCATTGAAACACAGTGAATGTGTCTGTAGTCAAAGCTAAAATATTAGAGCGTGTGACGTTGATTCCTGTGCTTACTTTAGGGGGGTCAATTGTCACGCAGTGTTTATGCAAAATAAAGACTTGGATTAGAGGCCTGGTGCCCTCTGCTGGTCACTGTGAGTTGTGAAGTGATTTGAAAATGACCACTTAACAAAATGCCTATAATGTTAACAGATTTAACTTCTTAAGATGAGACACTGCAGGTGAATAGGAAAAAATCTTACATTTAAAGATATCAATTGTAAACTTCTCCTGTTACCTTTCGTCATTTTTATGTGTAAAAATGGCTAAATAATACACATGTTTGGGACATATAAAACTGAAAAATGGATAGAACAAGGTTTAAATTTCTTGGTTCATTTTGTAACATATTCGTTACAAAAAACTTTATAGGGGGTGTTTTTGATTTCCTGTTTAGTTTTTGAGTAAACTAGTTCTGACTGAAAATAGTCCTAACAATTCAAATTTCACCTAATTTATTCACTTAAAGCTCCAATGAATCAGTTTTAGGATTAGATGTCAAAAAATCCTTTGGTATGTTTCGTCAGAATCTTGTTACGTCCCAGATTGTACAATTTGGTGTGGGAGCTACTTTAAGGCTGATCTTTAGGTCCCGAGGGGACACTTCATTTGACCTAGAGAAGATCTTTTTAAGAAAAGGACCTTTGAAGTTACAATGTCAAGAGAAATCTATGGATGAAGTGGATTCAATGGAATAATGAAACAGTTTTAAGAGCAGATTGGACAAGTTTGTATTATATACTAATATACTGACAACTACACTGACTCCGGTCCGATTCCAGTTCGGTACCTGCGCGGGTCCCGTGCATGAAACAAGCGTGACAACTCCGGCAGTGTTTTGTATGAAGGAACAATGTCATGGTCGAGAGAGACAAAGTTAAAAAACATTTTTTTAAAAACACACTCTTTTCTCCAGGTATGTTTGAGAGGGCCACATAAAAACAGCCAAAGTCAGTTTAGCATAATTTGGGATTTAACGTTTCCAAATAGAGACTTCCGTGAGGCTTAGCTGAACTGCTGTGTCTGCTCTAATAACATCATCAGGACGTGTTAAGCTTTGTTTTCCGACTGCTAGCTTTAGCCGTTTGCGCGCCACTGTTTACAGACCTGCCACAAGCCTCTGTCTATGCTAACTGAGCACACAGCAATTTAAGCGGGATTAACTGCGTGTTTCTCTGTTCCCAAAGCGAGCCCAGGCAATTACAGGTCAAATAAACCACACAGAGGCCTGTGAAGTCAAACTGTGGGAAAGAGTCAGCTCACACACAGACAAGTGTGCAGGACGTAAGCGAGGAAATGATTCTGCCAGAGGAGGGAAGAGTGGACCAGAACTGGAGAGTGAAAAAGTCTTTGGAGAAACTACTCTAGAGTAATTGTAAGAGTGACTGGAAGCAGTATCTTATTTATATATTTGAAGTTAATGTGTAATTGGGAGGACAGCTCATTAAATAAAGCCTTAGTACAATTTTATTGAAAAAGTTCATTCAAGTAATTGTACTTCTGTGAAAACTTCTATATTCTGACTTTTGAAATGAGGTCTGGACAGTTTAGTCTTGGTCTTTCATGTTGGATATGAATGAAAAGCATTTTTTCTCCTTATCTTGGGCTTCATGTTGGAGCGCTGTCCAGGGTGCTGATACTACAATGTTACTTTAATCAACATCAGAGATGGCATTTCAAAGTGTTGCAACTTTATCCAGATCACAAGACACAACTAAACTAATACAGCTAAAATGAAATGTGTTAACAAAAAAATGACTAGGACATATTTTTGTTATCATTATTGGGGGCCAGAGGGATCGTCGATGAATGAATCAGTGTGTACAGTCATCTATCTATTCAGAGATGTCATTCTATTATTTAAATGCTTTAAAGGGTGACTGTATAAGGTACATGGATGCAGGTATTGGCCACACAAACATTTTGCTTCTGCCTGTTTTGATCAGACAAACTGTATGTACTTCAGGATGATACAATATGATATTAATGAAACGAAATCAACTGAAGCTGAAGTCTAAGCTAACCAGTGAAAACTATAACAACGTCCTTAAGTTGATTTGGCATGATATGTAACATGTACACACTTTAATGAATGACAAACCCACTCGTCTCCCTCCACAGGCCGGGGTGACCTGCCCGTGCCCTGCTCAGGTCTCACTCCTCAGACACTGTTGATCCCTGGCTCTGATCCCAGCCGCCTGCTGCGCTCTGATCCACCAGCAGGGGGTCACCACTGTTGTCCATAAACAAAGACTTTAGCTGAAACTGACCCGCTCAGTCAATCCACCAGGCTGGACCAGAGACAAAACACTAATGCTGTGCTCTGCTGGTGACCACAGCGCCGCCTGGAGTCTAGGAAAGCACTCACACTCATCTGTATAATCTGATAGAGCTGCACTCAACCATGAAGACTGCATTTTGGAAGATTTGCTTTCATTATTTATTTTTCTTGCTGGATTTGAGGATAATGAAACATGTTAATGTAATGCAGTCAGATTATTCACTGGTTGAATTATTAAATACATGTATTTTCATAAATATAATGTAGTGATGTCACAAAGAAATACTGAATGTTGTAAATATGCATTTGTTTCTTTTCATAGAACACCTATGTCTACTGTGTATGTATTTATTATCACATATATCCCCAGCTCGTGCTGTTATTTAATTGTATTGTATTGTATCGACTTGTGAGGAACCTTTGTTTCTTAACTGTAAAATAAATAAATAACTGTCCATTTGAAAAAGTGCCCTGGTCTGAACAGATGTAAACAGTGATTCAGGCAGATTTAGGACAAACACTTAAATGAAAGGGCTGTACTTTCACTCTAATCCTCTCAGGCTAATCTCTCCTGCACAAGTATGACAACAATGTGAGCAGCTCTGAGCCTGGAGACCTCACAAACGCCTCACAACGCACACGTTTTATTCAACCCCCTTATGCAAACTCTTATTACACATGCTTATGCTAAGTCTTATTAACAACAATAATGCCTTTGATGTTCATAGAGTTTTGGACAATCAGAGACTCTTTATCTTGCTTTATTTATTCTCCACACTCTGTGGTTGTAAGCTCCAACTGCCCCGGGGCAGACTGACAGAAGCAAGGCGGCCAATCTGCACCTCTGTCCCCTCTGACCGTCACACACTCAGCACTTTCATCAGCGGCAATGTGGGGGAAGTATGTTGCTTAAGGACACAACAACAGTTTTTGCAGTTTCCCATCCAAGTACTGACCTGTGTAGGTTGAGCTTCTGAGATCTGAAGAGTCTTATAACACATGTCTATGCACCGTGTTATAACACAAGTGTACAAAGTCTTATTACACATGCTTAAGTAAAACAGGGGTGAAGTGGGTTAAGCACTAGAAGGTTGCTGGTTTGAGTCTTTCTCATCTGAGCTGGAGTTATGAGTAGAGCTTGATAAGTTTCCTCTAATTCAAAGTAGAGTTCATTTCAGCCTCCAGTTCTGTGGTGTTTCCAGTAGTGTCTGGGAGCCGGTTCTTACTGTGGTGACCTCAAACAGAGTAGCATTCCTCATCAGCAAAGACATGAGAAGATTTGGCTGGCCCTGGAGCTAATCCGGCCTAAAATAATCTGTCTCAGAATGTAATAATTCACATGGTATGTCTTTTGATTGGGATTAGCGGCTCAATCCTCTTAGCCACTGCGCCGCGCTGCTTCTCGGTGACAAGTTGGCGAGTTGCACAGTCGCACTCCTAGCCATTAACTTTGACAGTTTGTGTGTAAGAGGATTATATGTGCACGTACAGACAGAGATGTAAACATGACAGTAATGATGGGAGGGGCGTGGCCTGTGTGCTGGTGCTTTTAAATGCTTTATAATATAGTTAAAGAATCTTGAATGAATGATGATGCCACATGCCTTTTGTTTTGTGCCACACTCTTCATGTGGGACAGGAGCATCGTCTTTTAGAAATGCTGTACACGAAAAGCCACTAATGATGATTAGGTACCACTTAATAACAGCTACACCTTATTTAGCCTTAACAAAGTGTGAACAAAGACTTAATTAATAATGAACATGTAGTGCATTAAGCAGGATTCAGGCTTAATAACTACGTAAGTAAGGTTAAGGTCAGGGTTAGGGTTAGGAATTAGGGTTAGAGTATTAGTTAAGGTTTTACTAATCCAGAATCATTCTTAATAAACTATTTGTTCATTATGTATGAAGTCTTGGTTCATGTTTTATTAAGTTAGGACTGAAGTGTAGTTATTCTAAAGTGTTACCGATGATAATGGTTCCTTCATGTAAGTCACTGGGTAATGATCTCACAGGGGCAGACCTGAAATCTGCATTAACCAAATGAACTGCTCACAACATTCAAGGTCTGTAGTGTTTGCAAGAGTTGGGGACAGGTACCATGTCTGTCCAAACAAACAATATCCACTTGGGATAAAGTACAAAAAGTACAATGTTATTGATTATCAAAGGCGACGCATTCTGGAAATGAACATTTATGAGCTTATAACCATGTAATAATGGTTTACCTGATTATCAGTTTACTCAGAGTTGTACTTAGATTCGAGTAATCCTGAATTGTTTTTCATTTGAGGATTTAGTGTCTTTCAATTATTTGAAAAATGAAGACTCCAAGTCATTCAGAGTGAGAAAAAAATGTGTAACCAATAACCATTTTTCAAATGTTAGAGACAATTCAAATTGTAAATATAAATCTGCTTTCTACAGCGCGGCCCTTTTGAAAAGGAAGCAAATTGTCAGATTTTTATTATGAAGTCGATTCAGATAAATATTGCAGTTTACAATGAACAAAATGTTTTAAAAAATCTGCATATTTTATAGTTCAGTACTATATACTGGAAAAAGTCTTACAGGACGTGCAGCGGATTATGCAAAATGGACTTTTTTGACCTTTTAACATGTTATAACATTGTTCTCTCATCAAAAACATAGCTGGAGTGTTATTCAGTTTCATTCACGCTGAATGAATTATGTTAAGTAACTCTCCCCTCTGAGTCTCACAAAACACTCTAAAAGGTCAAGCTCTGAGATCTGTGCTGTTTTAAGTCCATAAATCATCACCAGCTCAGTCTTCATGACTCAGATTGTGTTGTGAGGAGCAAGCGAGCCCTGTTTACTCCCCGGACCGGCAGAGGATGGAGCTCGAGCACAAATCCTGATGAAGGAACGCCTCGCAGATGTTAAGTTATGTTTGCTTTCAGCGCATAAAGCATTTGAAGTTCTAAAACATGAGATGCCAAAGGAAATACAAGAGCAGGTTTAAAGGCCAATAACAACACAAACATGCACTTTGAATTAAAAACATTACTATTCCATAACACTACATGGATTACTCTGTAAAAAACACAGACTGATACTGATATAAACCTTCTATCCCATTCATTTTAATGAGGAAAACGTATATTTTGTCAGCCTTTAGGGCGCACAAACAAATGGTTGTTTATGTGTCTGTCAACAATAACAAATAATAACCAGTCAATTCTAACTTCCATAATATTCATTAATTCATTCATTCATTTTCTACCACTTTTTCCCGTTAGGGGTCGTGGGTGGCTGGAGCCTATCCCAGTGACTTTGGGGTACATCCTGGACAGTGCCTCACAGCCCTGTGAGGGCTAACACAGACATGGACAGACAACCATTCACGCTCACATTGCCCATTAACCTGAACACGTGCATGTGTTTGGACGGTGGGAGGAGCAGGAGAAGAACCCATGGTAACACATAATATTCACTTTAAAAATAAATGTGTTTTATATCGCCGTTTCCCAGACGCTCAAAGTCGCTTAACAATTTCGCGCACGGTTCATTCACTCCATACGTGACAAATGAATGCAGTATGTCTCCTTATAGGGGCACTTTGAACAATAAACCCGCCTTTTCCAGTGTTGCCTTGCCGACCTGACCCGCGCTGTAATGTCCCGTAAGCATATAGGCCAGCATTACTGTCAGCCTGCTGCTGTTTAGCCTGACATGAAGCGTTTAAGCCCACATTTGTGGAGTCTTCTCAGCCTGACAGCGGAGGCAGAGATCAGTGGCACTCCGGATTACCACAAGAAAACGGCACTAATACCGTAGAATGACGACCGGGCCGCAGCTTGGGTTAATGCAGTCAGAAAGCACCATTTAGAAAAAAAAAACACACAACTATCACATAACTGCAGCTAAGACAGGAGGAGAGAAATCCAGCCCGAATCATTCAAATCCTCTGCTCAATATTCTTTATCTTTATCCTTTAAGGTTCTTTATAATTTAATAAACAGGATTAAAGTCAGTGTGTAGAGCGAGGCTAAGCGCTAACGCTCGTTCCACATTTTCTGTTCTAGCCCGCACTCGCACTACCCCGTCTTATTAAGCCTGCGTAAGATTACAGCGCCTTAATCTCCGGGAACACATGTTGGGAAGAATAAAAGCAATTTGATTTGGGAAACCGCAGTCCAAGTTTAGCCGGAAATGAGCTCTTGCTGTAAGCTGCCGTGTTGTTTCTGCTCTCTAGAGTTAGCTTCTTCTTGCCATGTAATACAATTGCACTTCTCAGAGTAGTTTTCAGACACAATTCTTTTACATTGACTTTTTATTTAATATGTTGGACAGTGCAACATTCTTTCTTGATTGAAAGAGTTGGTTCCTCTTCTCACTGTGAGTAACATTTGTGTTTCTTGCTCCTTCTGGTATGATGTAGTGCGTCTCATTTTGTGTCTCACCTTTGAAAATACCACATTGTGCTTTCACTTCTGATAGACATAAAATTAAAAATCAAGCTGTATACATCCAAACAGACTACTTTACCTTCTAGGGTCAATAATTTGTAATTCTACTTGTTTATTATCAGTTTGTGTTTGTAGGATCATAAATATCATTAGCAGGTCAAGCATCTTCATTAAAGCAATAAGGTTAATATATCAATCAAGTTGTATTTACATGGATGGATGCGTCTGAGCGCGCAGCTGTGAGTGGACGGCTGTGCTCTGCTCACAAGGCCAGGCGTTCACACGGTTACTAATCATCCCTTTATTATTTAGAACTCCTGTGTCTACTGTACGAGGCCTTCCCTGTGAGCGAGGTTCAGCGCTGGGTGTACACTGTCTCCAACACAGAGGTGGGACTTGCACACCTGCTCTACTGCGCTCCGGATTCTTTGATTCTTTCTGCAAATCCATGCGGCTTCCAGACTACAGACCACCAAGGTCAGTGTAACAAGGGGCATTGATTGAAGTCTTGCAGGAGCTGGTGTCAGGGTGCGCCTGCCATGACGCCATAGTTTTGGCGTTTTTAGGAAAGAGTTGCAAAAAGTGTAGGACAACAAAGTAACCTGACATACCTGACATAATAAAAAACAGATTTAAACTAGATTAGAACACTGTCCGGCTGTTCTGAGTGTCATTGTTGGATTCTTAAATTGGAGGTTTTATTGGGGAGGAAATAAGTGGGTGCCACTTTATAATAACTACACCTTGATTAGCCTTAACAAAGAACAAATGAACACAGACTTAATTCACAAAGAACTAATGGTAGGGTTATTCTTAATAACCTGTTTGTTCACTGTGAATTAGGTCATTCGTGCTTTATTATGGCAGGAACAAGTGTAGTTATTATAAAGTGTTACCGATAATTGTTTTAGAGAATTCTTCTAGTTGCTGGACAGTAGTCTCAGTACCCCTTCTGTCAGTGCATGTTCTCATTGTCAGGACAGCGCCCCCCCCTTTGCACCCCCTCCCTCCCTCCCTCCCTCTGTACACCCCCTCCCTCTCTCTGTACACCCCTTCCCTCCCTCTGCGCCCCCTCCCTCTCTCTGTACACCCCCTCCCTCTCTCTGTACACCCCCTCTCTCTCTCTGTACACCCCCTCAGTCCCTCTGCGCCCCCTCCCTCTCTCTGTACACCCCCTCCCTCCCTCTGCGCCCCCTCCCTCTCTCTGTACACCCCCTCCCTCTCTCTGTACACCCCCTCCCTCTCTCTGTACACCCCCTCCCTCTCTCTGTACACCCCCTCCCTCTCTCTGCACCCCCTCCCTCCCTCTGTGCCCCCTCCCTCTCTCTGTACACCCCCTCCCTCTCTCTGCACCCCCTCCCTCCCTCTGCGCCCCCTCCCTCTCTCTGTACACCCCCTCCCTCCCTCTGCGCCCCCTCCCTCTCTCTGTACACCCTCCCTCCCTCTGCACCCCTCCCTCTCTCTGTTCACCCCCTCTCTCTCTCTGTACCCCCTCCCTCCCTCTGCGCCCCCTCCCTCTCTCTGTACACCCCCTCCCTCCCTCTGCGCCCCCTCCCTCTGTAAACTCCGTGCAGATTGCCGGCCCATGCTTGGCGCACTTTGCAGAGAAATCCGAGAGAAAGATGACGATAAGCTAAAGCCCTAAATCCTGGACTTAGCTTCCTTATCTGGAGTCGCAGGAGTGAAGGGAGCGCTCCAACACAACACGGGCCTATCTGTGTGTGTGTGCTGTCTGGCTTAAACATGCAAATGCACTAATTCTTCCTTTTTTCCTCCTAAGCGCAGAAGTGGATGCTAAAATACCAGCAGATTAAAAGAATTACGACGCTTGGCAGTAATAAAAGTGATTGACGTCGCCGAGCCATTATGTGCGGGGGAATGGGAGCTTAGGATCAGGCTGATGGTGTAAGATGTTGGAATGGGTGATAATGACATTGAACAACATGTCATGGAGCTCGATGCACAGGGAGAAGCTAATGGGTCATTCAGGATTGCTCTTTTCTGAAACATTTAGAGCTGCTTATGGTATAATGGGAGTCACACACTTGGGACGCAGAGTAAACAAAGAGATTTGAAATGTAGGCCATAATAGAGTCACATCAGCTACACACTGTATGTTTTAAGAATGTTGAAAATCAAACGATGATCCAAACTGAATCATAAAAGCGTGTACACAGCAAGACACAAAACATATAAAAAGTAAAGCAAATGGAAAGTGCTTTTTGTCTTGTGAACTTTACTTTTTCGTTCAGAAGAAAGGCAATAAAACAAAAATAAAATAAATAAAATCGTAGAATCATTAAGTTTCCCCATTCAACATTACATTTTTAAAGTTTGGGACCAGCCTGAACAAACAAATAAAAATAAATAATAAAAATGTTTAGTTAAGGTCACTTCCTTCCAGTTTCACAATGATATCGTGAGCAGTATAATCACAACTGGTTATTTCATTCAGTCAATAATGCACAGTAAACAACAGCATTGATCTCTTGAAACATAATCAAATCTTCCAATTGCAATAAAGCAACTGGGGTCACAGCATTTCATTTATACTTCAACATTTGTAACTTTGGTTTGAGATCATTGGGGGCACATCAGGAGGGTCTGCTGATGAAGAGCTAAGTGTGCTTCAAGCAGGAGGTCACTGAGATGAAGAGCACAGGTCAGACCACACAAGGCACACACTGCTTTGGGAGGCTTTCAAGCACCGCTTCACCTTCTATGACTCCAACAAGGCAGGGCCCGGAGGAGAGGCAGGGCCCGGAGGAGAGGCAGGGCCCGGAGGAGAGGCAGGACCCGGAGGAGAGGCAGGACCCGGAGGAGAGGCAGGACCCGGAGGAGAGGCAGGACAGGACCCGGAGGAGAGGCAGGACTTGGAGGAGAGGCAGGACAGGACCTGGAGGAGAGGCAGGGCCCAGAGGAGAGGCAGGGCCTGGAGGAGAGGCAGGACCCGGAGGAGAGGCAGGCAGAGCCGGAGAGAGGCAGGACCAGGGGCCCGGGGAGGAGGAGAGGCAGGGAGGGAGAGAGGCAGGGCCTGGAGGAGAGGCAGGACCTGGAGGAGAGGCAGAGCCCGGAGGAGAGGCAGAGCCCGGAGGAGAGGCAGGACCAGGACCCGGAGGAGAGGCAGGGCAGGACCTGGAGGAGAGGCAGGACCCGGAGGAGAGGCAGGACCCGGAGGAGAGGCAGGAGCCGGAGGAGAGGCAGAGACCGGAGGAGAGGCAGGACCCGGAGGAGGCAGGACCTGGAGGGAGAGGCAGGACCCTCGGGAGAGAGGCAGGAGCCCGGAGGAGGAGAGGTGGCAGAGCGGAGGAGAGCAGGACAGGACCCGGAGAGAGGCAGGACTTGAGACCGGAGGGAGAGGCAGGACCCGGAGGAGAGGCAGGACAGGACCTGGAGGAGAGGCAGGGCCCAGAGGAGAGGCAGGGCCCGGAGGAGAGGCAGGACCTGGAGGAGAGGCAGGACCCGGAGGAGATGCAGGGCCCGAAGGAGAGGCAGGGCCCGGAGGAGAGGCAGGACAGGACCTGGAGGAGAGGCAGGGCCCGGAGGAGAGGCAGGACCTGGAGGAGAGGCAGAGCCCGGAGGAGAGGCAGAGCCCGGAGGAGAGGCAGGACCAGGACCCGGAGGGAGAAAGCAGGGGCCCGGAGGGGGAGAGGCAGGACAGGAGCTGGAGGGAGAGGCAGGAACCACGGAGGGAGAGGCAGGACCCGGAGGAGAGGCAGGACCCGGAGGAGAGGCAGGACAGGACCTGGAGGAGAAGCAGAGCCCGGAGGAGAGGCAGAGACCTCGGAGGAGAGGCAGGGACTCCGGAGGAGAGGCAGAGCCCGGAGAAAACGGAGAGGCAGGACCTCGGAGGAGATGCAGGACAGGACCCGGAGGAGAGGCTTAAAACAGGATGTGAACCTGGAGAGAGAGGCAGGACCCGGAGGGAGAGGCAGAAAGACCCGGAGGAGAGGCAGGACCTGGAGGAGAGGCAGAGCCCGGAGGAGAGGCAGGACCCGGAGGGAGAGGCAGAAACCCGGAGGAGAGGCAGACCTCCGGGAGGAGAGGCAGAACCTGGAGGAGAGGCAGGACCCGGAGAGGAGATGCAGGGCTCAAGAAGGAGAGGCAGAGGCCCAGGAAGAGGAGAGCAGGGAAAACAGTACCTGGAGGAGAGGCAGGGCCCGGAGGAGAGGCAGGACCTGGAGGAGAGGCAGAGCCCGGAGGAGAGGCAGGACCCGGAGGAGAGGCAGGACAGGACCAGGAGGAGAGGCAGGACCCGGAGGAGAGGCAGGAGAGGACCTGGAGGAGAAGCAGAGCCCGGAGGAGAGGCAGGACCCGGAGGAGAGGCAGGACCCGGAGGAGAGGCAGGACACGGACGTGAGGAGAGGCAGAGCCCGGAGGAGAGGCAGGACCTCGAGGAGAGGCAGGACCTCGGAGAGAGGGGTAGGACTGGAGGAGACAGAGCACCGGAGGAGAGGCAGACCCGGAGGAGAGGCAGGAACTGGAGGAGAGTGCAGGACCCGGAGGAGAAAACGGGAACCCGGATGAGAGAAAGCAGAGAAAACAGAGACCCGGAAGAGAAAGCAGAGGAGCAGGACCTCGGAGGAGAGAGCAGAGCTTCCAGCGGAAGGAGAGGCAGAGCCCGGAGGAGAGGCAGGACAGGACCCGGAGGAGAGGCAGAGCCCGGAGGAGAGGCAGAGCCCGGAGGAGAGGCAGGACAGGACCCGGAGGAGAGGCAGGACCCGGAGGAGAGGCAGGGCCCGGAGGAGAGGCAGAGCCCGGAGGAGAGGCAGGACCCGGAAGAGAGGCAGGGCCCGGAGGAGAGGCAGGACCCGGAGGAGAGGCAGGACCCGGAGGAGAGGCAGGACCCGGAGGAGAGGCAGAGCCCGGAGGAGAGGCAGGACCCGGAGGAGAGGCAGGGCCCGGAGGAGAGGCAGGACCCGGAGGAGAGGCAGGACCCGGAGGAGAGGCAGGACCCGGAGGAGAGGCAGGACCCGGAGGAGAGGCAGGGCTTGGAGTGCAGCTCATCAAGGGCCATCCCAAGGACCATGTCTGCTCAGAGTCCTTAAGGAACAATCAAAAATATCCATGCGTTTTATTCATTTAATTCACTTCATTGGTAAGGACCACAGCACTACGAAGATATGTAAACCACACTGAGTTGTTGAAGTGATGTTTCTCTGACACAAAGTCACTGCACTTTCACCTCCACTGCATTCTCACTTCTCTGTAGAAC
This sequence comes from Rhinogobius similis, assembly GCA_019453435.1. NCBI lineage: Eukaryota > Metazoa > Chordata > Actinopteri > Gobiiformes > Gobiidae > Rhinogobius > Rhinogobius similis. Next base: position 28,867,650 of record CM033621.1, read on the forward strand.
AAGAAATATCATATTTTAGGACAAGGCTCAGTTGAGCAGGGACGGGACGAGAGATTCATTTGGCACAAGACTTTGCACACGACCTCACGAGATTCAAGGGAAGGGTCTTAAGCACAAACACTCACAGAAATGTGGATGATTTTATCTATATAATATCTGTTATATTAAACACAAATTATACTTTTTGTGAAAGTAAAACACAAACTTGAGGCAAGAAAATACAATTTCTTCCATCAAATTAAAACTATGTTATAAAGTATGGAATTCTCACCCTCTGAACATAAGACCCACTACTTTTGTTCAGAGTTTCAAATCATTGCTAAAATACTCATTTTGCACTGATTTAGCCATTTTTATGTTTTTTTATTTTTGTGTTATTGAACGTGCACAGCACTTTGGGGCAGTGTATAAGTTTATAAATGTGCTATAAATAAAATTTGACCTTTCAGACCTGAAGGTTTGTTGAACTTTTTTGCCTTCATTCTGGAGTTTTGAACATTCTGATGACAGAACATTTTAAGGGTTCATATTCATAACATTAACATCACCTCGGGGTCTGGTTCCTGTACACTGACCCTGTGCCTGTGCGCTGTGCTCTGTCCCTGCGCCCCCTGCTGCCCCCCTCCACACCTGCACCCCTCTGCAGGTGCACACACACCACGGCCCCGCGGTAAACACAGAGGTGGAACAGCCTGGCTGCTCACGAGACAAAACGCCAAAACAAATCTTGTCATAATTAGGCTTAATCCAGCTCATTACCATCTGCTTAATTATCCCATTAATAAGGCTTCCTGTGAGAGTGAGAGCGAGGACGGAGAGAGAGAAGGAATTGAGGGAGGGAAAGAGAGAAAATGAGAGCAGCAGAGTCAATGTTTGTGTGTAAATGAGCAAACAGAGAGAAGACAACAGGCCTGTTCAAACACAGAGTACAGGCCCATCATCTGTCACTGCCTCGCTCATCAAAGGTGGATCTCATCAAGCAACTTCTGTCTTACACCATACATTTACTTCTACTTGTGTTTGAATAACAGTAATCGTTTAGGAAATCTTTTGGCTACTCTTGGTGACCCCAACTCTCACTCACTGTGAGTAACAAACAACTAGGACTTTGTCAATCCTGACGCCGCATGCACCTAAAGGCTCGTCCTGCATGTATGTGGTGCAGGTCACCTGCAGACGTCTGTTACACCAGCTCCGGAGCATTGTGGACCTCTACATCCCCCAGCGCTTCAAACTCAGTGGAACATGATCACTTTGGCAAAATCAAACTCGCTGAGGCCAGTGGCCGCTGGCATAAGTGCCATGCACTCTGCTGCTGACAGCAGACAGTCATTTGTCATGCCTATTATTCTTGCTCCTCAAAGCAGTACCTTCAGATTAAAGATGTCTTTCAAACAGCAGCTGAAATGTCTCCATTCCTAAAACTCTGTGCAGATGACAACCTTTGAAACTTTTTCTACAAATTCAATTCAATTAAATTCAATTTATTTTTGTAGTGCTCAAAACCACAGCAACAGTTGCCTCGATGGGCCACAGGTAGAAATCAGTTCAATTAAACAATGTTCAAGAGAATTTAGCAGTGGATAAATGTCCCAGAGCGCCCCCTGTCCTTGACCCTCCTTCTCTCAAGGAAAACTACAAAAAACCCTGTGGGAAAAAGTAGAAACCTGGAGTAGGAGATCCTACTCCCATGAACAGACAGACAACAGATGGACCAGGACTGACACATCCATTTGGACTGAACCACTCAAGAGGAAGGAAGGTGGCTCATCTAGGGAGAGTTCCTCCAGGCAGATGAAGAACAATAGAGAGTTCCTACCATGGACCATTTGGTGAACCTATAACCAAGACCAGGACCGAAATGTACTAAACTGAGAAGATCATGAGTAAAACGTGTGATTATTTTGTATCAGCTTTTTTTTTATAAACCCAAATAGTTTTCTTTTTAATTGTTTAAAGGCTTTAATCGACAGGACATTTGTAGTGTGAAATGGGAGGAGAGCAGGGAGAGACCTTTGGCAATCAAACCCACAATTCAACGCCTTAACCCCTGCACCACCGACAAACACTCCCCGATAGTTTTTTTAAATAGTCAGGTGTGGCTCTGGTCTGCCCCACAGCTTCAGAAACACTTCTTTTCCTGAAAAAGACTCTCTGATAAATCTTTAAAAACAACTGCAACAATTGTCATATCTGAGCATAACTACACTCTCACCTCATTCATATTTCAACATGGCCGCCCCTCCTCCCCGCAAAGCCTTAAATATGTTCAAAGTCTCTTCTGTTCTGCTCTTTCATCCTCCACAAAGTTATCCTAACGCCATCATCGCTAATAGAACGCTCTCTTCATGCAAAGCGATGGTGCAAAGCTGTGATGCTCCCGACAAACAGAGAGAGGCACCTAGTGAAGTGTGCAACATAAAGAGAATGAATTATCAATAGAAACTGCATCAATGGACTCGCAACATAGCCCAAAAGGTTGAAAAGGCGACATATTGAGATACGATTATGGTGAGGAGCATGAATAAATCAACGTCAGAACGCATAAAGGCCGTTACAAGTGTATTTAACATTGATACGAGCTGTAATGTTGTTGTGGATGTGTGTGAAAAGCACAGGTTTGTGAAATGAATGAGGTGAAGGAGAATAGGTGCCAGCTCGCTTCACAGACTCAAATCGTTGAGAAGTTCCAGCCTGTTCTTCATACTGTAACAAGAATACACATCAACATTCCATCAGCCAATGATAGTTAATACAGACGGAGAGCAGTTGAAATAATTGTTAAAATGCAAACTTTTGTTGTGATATAACGAGTTCTAAGGTCGAGTCAATGAGAGAAATGATCAGGTTCAACATTTGTGAAGTTACCTTTGAGATATTTTATGGCAATCAGTCACATGTGTCTTTCACATTCCTAATGCAGTCCCAGCATCCTAAATATTCACGACAATGAGTTTAGAAGCACTTTGCACCAGTCTCTGAGCCCAGGTTTGGAAACAGTCAGCTAACAGGCAATGAATATATGAACAAACAAGAGCTCTGAATATGGAACACAATGTCTCGTTTAGGTCAGTGCAACAATTATCCCTCAACCATCAGTGCTTCACACAGCCCGTCTTAATGTTGTGTTTATGAATGGGTCTATGTGGGGGCCCCTAATGAAAACTAAACCAAGGTCCATTTGGCGTGATAATGAGAGACGCGAGCGCTGTGGAGCTGACGGAGGGGACGGAGGAGGCAGGGATCGGAGGGGACAGAGGGGATGGAGGAGGCAGGGATCGGAGGGGACAGAGGGGACAGAGGGGACGGAGGAGGCAGGGATTGGAGGCGACGGAGGAGGCAGGGATCGGAGGGGACGGAGGAGGCAGGGCTCGGAGGGGACGGAGGGGACGAGGAGGCAGGGATCGGAGGGGACGGAGGAGGCAGGGCTCGGAGGGGACAGAGGAGGCAGGGATTGGAGGGGACAGAGGGAACAGAGGGGACGGAGGAGGCAGGGATCGGAGGGGACAGAGGGAACAGAGGGGACGGAGGAGGCAGGGATCGGAGGGGACGGAGGAGGCAGGGATCAGAGGAAATTACAATGATTTATGGACTGGACCAAGCTTCAATCTCTCTGTAGGTGAGAGTGGATTTTAAGAACTGGACCAGCCGGAGGACACCAGCCCGAGGACAGCAGCCCGAGGACAGCAGCCCGAGGACAGCAGAGTGGGCATAAAGATAGAGACGTGTGAAGGTCAGGGCGCCCACACCAAGCATATTCACTCCTCTGGATTAAACTCACTGTAAATCACAAGTCCAGTCTGGAGAGAGCACATGTCACTCAGTCTGGATTTCTGGTAAGCAACATGACTATGAAGGTTTAATAAATCCTGTTACATAATTCAGACCCACTTATAGACCTATTTTATTTTCTGAATTGGCAATTTAATGGTCACATCATAATGCTTTACTCTTCTGTTCCACTATTATATAAAGCCTTCCTGAGTTTGTTAACAGCACACCTGCATTCTAAAGACTGGTACAGTCCCATACACTAGCTCTGAGGCATCGTTAATGGAAGGGTTAGCATTAGCTTCACAAACATCACAAACTATGAAAACAGGGGCTGTTCTGGAGACTTAAGCCACTGGACACATGTGAGTAACACCCGAGCAGAGTTAGAAAACATTACACCTGTACAAGTGTTCAGTGTAGATCATTAACTTCAGTGATAAGTGCTTAAATTAGCATACATGCTAACAATAATATAATAAACATTTCTGAAATCTAATATTATTCGGGACAGTGATGCACCAAAATGTAGTGGGCCACAACAGTTTGACTTTAACTTAATTGTTTTATTTCATCAGTCAGTCACTACAAACCCTGCATTAGTGTAGTGGGCGGGCAATAGAAACTCATTGCTTATCTTTTCTCTAAAAAAAAGAAAACTGTAATGAAGAGAGCAGTAATGCAGTAGTGTCTTCAAAGAGTGAATACCTCCAACCAAAAGCTAACTGTTTCTCAATCCAGACAGACTCTAATTTCACACATTCACCCTTCAGTGTCAGTCCCAGTCCTACAGACCTGTGCGTGACCTCCCAGGACTGCCTCATTCATGTTGATTTCAGTGAAAATTAGAATCGATTCAGTCTGAGGAGGGTCACACAAGCAGGTGACTCACACAGGTTTGTCAAGGGACAGAACCCCACCTTTTTTTTACCCTCCCAACAGGAAGTAGGATCCACCAGTCATCTGGGCCTATATCAACCCAGTGTAAGAACTGATCCAAGTGCAGTATGCACCAGTGGCAGTCCTGCAGCAGTATCCACTGAAATAGACAGAAATAATCTACTTTCCACTGAGACTTCACAAAAGGGATTTGACCAAGTGACCCGAAGCTAAAGGGAATGACACTGAAGATGTGGGAGCTCTCCATGAGAATATGAAAGAATGTGGAACATCTGTCAAGCTCTTTGTGTGACAGACGATGAAGTAAAAGCACTGAGTGAATGAATGGAAAAGATACAGTTTCTTTACATTAAAGGGACCATGAACATTCAACAAGACCAGGAGTCAAATACTGGAATATTAGCTGCTTTTACCCAATAAAAGATGAAAAATGGGATATTATCAACAGCAATCTGTGTGGCTAATTGCGCATGGTCAGTTTTATTTCATCAATAAAACATTTTGAACAAAGGCAAAACTCTTTTTGGAATCAGAAAATCACCTCATTTTGATCATGATAAAGTTTGTTGCCTGTGTAGCCACTTCCCAACACTTTCCAACAGCCTAAAACTCATATTCACATGTATAGTTACGTTGTCATTAATTTGATTTACTTTTTATTAACCTTAACTGCTGATGCTCATAGACATTGCTATTTGATTATTGTATATGTGGTAATCGTGGGATGAATACAGAAACCACTGGAATATTTGTAAATGGACTGATGGACACTGAACATGGATATGAAATGTTACTTATTGTGCAAATAAGCTGCTGCTGCAGGACTGGAGCAGGACTGGGACTACACTATACCATACCATACCATACCATACCATACCATACCATACCATACCATACCATACCATACCATACCATACCATAACATACCATACCATACCATCTTCTGCTTATCCGGGCTGGGTTGGGGCAGTAGTCTAAGCATGCAGGCCCAGACTTCCCTGTCCACGCACACTTCCTCCTTCCCAGGCCAGCCGAGAGACATAGTCCCTCCAGTGTGCCCTGGGTCTTCCCCGGGGCCTCCTCCTGGTGGGACATGCCCGGAAGACCTCTCCAGGGAGGCGTCCAGGAGGCATCCGGAGGAGATGCCCGAGCCACCTCAGCTGGCTCCTCTCGACGTGGAGGAGCAGCGGCTCTACTCTGAGCTCCTCCCGTGTGACTGAGCTCCTCTCTATCTCTAAGGGAGCGCCCAGCCACCCGGCGGAGGAAGCTCATTTCGACCGCTTGTATCCACGATCTTGTCCTTTCGGTCATTACCCAGAGCTCATGACCAGGTGAGGGTAGGAACGCAGATTGACCGGTAAATCGAGAGCTTTGTCTTTCGACTCAGCTCTTTCTTTACCACAACGGTCCGATACAATGCCCGCATCACTGCAGACGCTGCACCGATCCGCCTGTCAATCTCACGCCCCATCCTTCTCTCACTCGAGAACAAGACCCCGAGATACTTGAACTCCTCCACTTGAGGCAAAGACTCTCCACCCACCCGGAGAGGGCAATCCACCTTTTTCCGGTCGAGAACCATGGCCTCGGATTTGGAGGAGCTGATCCTCATCCCAGCTGCTTCACACTCGGCTGCAAACCGTCCCAGTGCTGCAGGTCCTGGCTTGAAGAAGCCGTCAGGACGACATCATCTGCAAACAGCAGAGATGAGCTGCTGTGACCAGTGACAAAGGGCAGCCCTAGCCGAGTCCAGTCGGGAACTATGATTGAGACGTCTTGATTTGAACTTTAAAGAGCCCACTAACACATGCGGATATCCACCGCGGACTAGCACCTGTGCTTTTGCTTTGACTCTGGACGCTTGCACATAGTCAGTTCTTTGACTTGCTGTGGACCAGGTCAAGAGTGTGACAGGTTTTGGGATGAAGACTTTGAAGATTGAGTTTGACTCTTCAAAGCCCTGGAGTAGTAAATGTAGAGACAGACTTCTACAGATGTGTTCATGGGATCTTTGAGATTCAGTCTAGGACACCCAAATCACAGTCCCCTTGTTTCAGTGCGTTTTGAAAAATAGTATTAAATTGAACGACCAGTTATCCATTTTTAAACGTAGTGTCTTATGAGACAGATTGCAAAAGAAATGAAATCTGGTGCATTGCCCAAGAGGAGGTACATTTACTCCACCCATCTTCTGTATGACTTTGATTAAAACAAAGCCACGGCTCTACAAACGCGTTATGAATATTCAGTTCTACTCAGAGCGACTGATTTGACGATTGTTGTGCGTTCATCAGAGTTGAGTAACACCTTGGGTGCTATCACGGCCCATAAAAAGACGAGCGAGGGAAGTGCCTGTTCACCGGTAGATTGCACCGTTATCTTAATCATTACACTTTGGGGGCTTAATTAATGAGCTGACGAGAGGCGGGAGAGTGGAGCGATCTGATTGGCTGTCGGAGGTGTTGAGTGACTGCAGCAGAGAGAGCCTGACGAGCTTTCACAGACCGACTCAGCGGCGGCCATTACGGTTTTAATTAGCACTAATTACAGATGAGATTACACTGATGACTTTGATAAGCACTGTGAAATCAGCCGAGCGTAAATGTTATGTTCAAATGTGCGGCTCGAGTGCAGGAGCCGAGCTGAGAGGAGGGAGAGTACACCGCTCACTAAACCAGAGAGAATATTATTCATCCACATTTAAAAGGTCTGCTTTGTGCATTTATTTGTTCTGACCAAGCAATGCTATATCCTACTCTGTTTTTACTGTCTTTAAAACATGAAAAGCAGAACTAGTGGTCTCTGTTTAACCATCAGAGCTGCTACAATATATCTGTGCAAAACAGATTATACTTCATTACATTAAAAAATCAGGTACAGTCCCTTTAATCCTGTTAGTCTTGTGTTGGGGTTGTGCAAGAAAAGTGTCATGTTGTTAAGACAATGTTCCTCTCATTAATGTCTCCATCCTGTTGTCCTGTGAAGTGTCCCTGGGTGTTTTGAAAGGCACTTACAAACACAATGCATTATAATTAGTATCATTAATAATAATAATTGAGTTTCAAATTACCTCCCACCCCACCCACCCCCCACAAAAAAAAAAGAAAAAAAGAAAGAAAAAACAACAACAAACCAAAACAATGATAATGTCAAATTTGTCCATTTTATTGTTATATATTGATCCAGTGCATTTACATTTTCAGCTGATGTCATGATTATTGCTTTTATACAGTGCATCCTTTTGGTGAGGATGAGACAAGAGAAAGACAACAGTCCAGTTCTTCCTCTCAAGTCTGAACTCTGCTCCAAAGCACATGATTTCACTGACGATGGCTGTGGACCTCTGCATTAAAGACACATCTAATCACTGGCCATTAGAGCTGAAGCTGAAAGCCCATAGCCTTCCAGCAGCAGAGGTGGGCCCCTCTTGAGCTCTATTGTATAATGACACATATAATCACCCTTAATTGCAACCTCCTCTACCACAGAGTCCACCAGTGTTTGCCTGCTCCAGCTCCGCTCTCTTTCACACCGGAGTATTATGTTTACACCACTACACATAAGCTGTAGTGTGTTTGGCCTGCTCTGATAAGTGCAAAGGGTTGAAAACTGTGGAGGTGGCCCACTCGCTCTCTGTGATCCAGCCCGCGCTAAGCATCTGCACGTAAACCTCAATTATGCTAATGCTAATCCCGGGGACATGGACGAGAGCAGGCGACGGTGTGTGCTGCCATTTGGCAACGCCTCTCCTCGGTCTCGCCTTGGAATGGAACTCCAGCGGCTTAAGGGGAAGCTGCTCTGTTCCTGTCTGATTACCAGGGCTGTCTCTGCTTCAGGTGCCGCTGTGCCCAGCCCGATGAGCTTTGGGTCTGCTCCATTTGGAATATTTACAACAATGAAGGTGTAAGCAGAGATGAGTAGAGTAGCCAAAAAATGTCTCAACTAATAGAACTGGTACTTCAGCCAGACAATTATTCAAGATGAGAAAAGAGCAGTTTATAATACACTGTATGTGAGAAACAGGCTTTGTTGCTGGAAAAGATAGACAACAACTCTCTACAAGTAACTACAAGTAAATCATGATTAGTCATCAGGTCAGTATGATTGTCCGTTTATTAAAATAGGACGGTGCATATTAAACATATATGAGGCATGAGTTGGCATCCACCCACTAACTGTAGGTGCAGCACCTTCGCACCTTTGTGGGCGTAAACTAATGTTTCATTTTAATGGAGAAGAGCTGCTTTACATAAGGCCATTTTCAGGTTAAGCTATAATAATAATAAAAAAAGTACATTTATTCTCTGCATGTGACCCATCCTTCAGTGCCAGGAGCAGAGAGCTGTTGCTGCTGCTGCTGGTGTTGCTGCTGCTGCTGGTGTTTCTGCTGCTGGTGTTGCTGCTGCTGCTGATGGTGCTGCTGGTGTTTCTGCTGCTGCTGCTGGTGTTTCTGCTGCTGGTGTTGCTGCTACTGCTGATGGTGCTGCTGTTGTTGCTGCTGATGGTGCTGCTGTTGTTGCTGTTGCTGGTGGTGTTGCTGCTGTTGCTGGTGCTGCTGGTGTTGCTGCTGTTGCTGCTGCTGCTGGTGGTGTTGCTGTTGCTGCTGGTGTTGCTGCTGCTGTTGTTGCTGCTGCTGCTGGTGTTGTTGCTGCTGGTGTTGCTGCTGGTGCTGCTGGTGTTGCTGCTGTTGCTGCTGCTGCTGTTGCTGCTGCTGCTGGTGTTGCTGGTGCTGCTGGTGTTGTTGCTGCTGGTGTTGCTGCTGGTGCTGCTGGTGTTGTTGCTGCTGGTGTTGCTGCTGGTGCTGCTGGTGTTGCTGGTGCTGCTGGTGTTATCGCTGCTACTGCTGCTGCTGCTGGTCTTGGTCAGGACCTTGACTGGAGGATTTTTCCTAAGGTGCATGTCTGGGTTTAACAGGAAAACTGGAGGCTGAAGGAAACTCACCCAGACACTCTAGAAACATGCAAACTCCACACATGTGAACTCCTCAAACCCACGGCCTTCTCCGTGTGAAGCTGCTAGCCACATGGCCACACACTATTCAACAACTACACGGGCAACCACAGACCTTAAGACATAAGGTACCAGATAAAGATATGTATGAAAAATGGATAAGAATAAAGTTAGTATGGATATATACGAACATTAACAGTCGCTGTCAACAACCTCCATTAAGACTCAGCTGTGACTCAACTTTAATTCATTTAGTTTAAAATACACATAATTCAGCAGAAAACATCTTAAAACAGAAAAAAAGTTGTGTTTTATATTGAATCTGCAGGGTTTCCATCCAGGCCAGACCACGCCCCCTACAGTCCAGAGCTGACTGTGTCTATTGCATATGGAGCCACACATACAGACTGTGGAGGAAAGGCAAGTGAAGTGTCTTGCCCAAGGACACAACAGTGGTATTCACTGATTTGCCAACCTTTGGAAAACTGGATGAACGATCTGTTAAAATCCAGGAAGACTAAAGGCTCATTTATGCTCCACATTCCAGACGGATCCACGTGTCCACTCCTCAGTGGTGCTGTACATGAGCTGACCACTGGGGACAGTAGTGAACACAGCTCAGCAGTGGAAGCTCACCTTTACTAAAAGTGACTAACAAGTTTCAAAATAAATGTCACTTATATCTAATTTTCTAGGATCTTTTCCAATCAATGTCATCTACAAATGTTTGTTTTTCTTACAGCTGTTTTTCTTGTGTTTTGGTCGTTTCTCTAACTGAATAGAACAGTTCAATCACTAAGTTCAGTCACATGAGACTGAACCAGGTGGAAACAGGGACCTGGCATTATTAGTAACAAGTGGACTTTTGTTGGACCAAAGCCAGGTGCAAGAGGCGGATTACGACGTAGGATTGTGCCACATCGCAGCGGCCGCAGACGTTTGTGTAAGCGCTGACTATGCACTTTTCACATGGATTTACAACAAGAATGGGGGTGTTCTAATTATAGGCCCAGGATTGTAACAACAGGTTACAATCTCAGGTCAGACAACAGAGAAGAACGACACTGACTCATTTTAACACGAGACAAGAACGCTGGGGTTCAATGGGACTGTTACTTGATGATGTCATAACTGGACCTTCTTCTGGGTCCAATGGAGTTCTGGTCTCATTCACTAAAAAGGAATTTTGGGAGATTTTAACCAGCTCCAGGGTTTGTATAGAACTGTCTTAAATGTATGATTTCAGATATTTATTTATGACATATTTTTAACCATTATATCCTTTTATTGTATTGGTTATAGAACTTATGTACTTGACTAAATGCAAGAATTTAAGACACATATTATGAAAAATGTACTGTTTTTGAGCTTAGGGTTATAACTTTGTTCCCTCATCAAAAACATAGCTGTAGTTGTACTTGTGTCATTCATCCATTTACAAGCTAGTTTTCTCAATTTTCGGTTTAACGTTTCCCAGATTAGTGACGTTTAAGGTGGTGATCTGGAGGTCTTACATTAAAGGTGACAGGTCAGCTCAACAAATAAAGTTATTATCAGTGGAAATTCAGCATTTGGTGAGAAATAATTATTTTCTGTTTATATCTGCTTTTTGCCGTTTCTTCTTCTCTGTTCTCGATTGTCCATCTCACACTAAAGCATTCAGGAGGCTGAAGGCAAGGCAGCACCCTCTGGGAACTAGTACCTCTCACAGCTTGGTTTAGACCCCTCGAACAGGTCAGTATGGTTCACTTATGAGCAGTGGTGGACTTACCATTAGATAACAGGCCATCGTCGCCTTGGCCCCCAACCTGAAGGGGCCCCAAATCGCCACAGACAAGGTAATGAAACAATTGCTTTTCTCTCAAAGCTTTTCTCTCTGTAAAGTAGTGCAGTTTACTTTGAACAAGTAAAGGACTGACAAAATAGTCAGTGTATATTTCTACCCCAGCCACCCCCCTTCCCTAAAGCTAAACAGCACATCAAATATAACATTATAAAATCATAAATGAATATCATGTATTTAAATCAGGTGAACATCTGTAAAATGCACCACCAAATGGGAAATCTGGTCTGGAAGGACCCCCAAGCCCCCTGTTTAAAGCTGTTTTACAATACTTCCCTTATCACACCAAATGAATCTGTCACCACACCAAATAAACAGACAAAAAAAAAACAACAACAAAAAAGCTTCCTTTCACAAACAAGTCAAGAGACACAACTCAAAAAATCCCACTGGATGCAACGGGGCCTGTATTTAATTATGCCTTTGGCCCTCAAATTCTTTGGTCCGCCACTGCTTATGACAGTGGAGACGCTCTGCCCCGAACCGCTCCAAAGTGAAAGTGAACCAGTCGAAACGTGCCTTAAAGTGCCTATGACAGGTTGGACTACTCATTTATCTAAAATACTGGATAAATATATTTCAAGTTTTGCTAAAAAATGTATATTTATCTATTTTTTAGTTTTGTAATATCACTTCCTGGTTGCAAATGATGACATCACACTGAGAAATGACTTACTTATGTACTCTGGGCTAAAACTCTGCTAATGTCACAGAGTTTTTATTTGACAAATCAAAATATATGTTTATTTTGTTGAATTAAGGGTCAAAAAAGTAGTTTATTTTGTGAAAATGATGCATAACCTTTGGATGGAATGAGTCTGAGTCTGCCTAGTGTGATGTCATCGATTTGTTTTTACTTCCTGTAACAGATTTTTCAACTTTTCACCACAAACAGCTACTTGATTTGTGTAAAAGTAGCATTAAAAATCAGTAGGTATTAATGCAACAATTAAAAAATTAGACAATTGTTCAAATCTGTGATACGCACTTTAAGTCTCAGTGTGAACGCCTCAGGATCCTGGAGTTACATACCTGCTCTAAACTCACTAAAAGACTCCTGAGCACCACTTAAACCACGCTCGTAATTATAGTGCGCTCCACTGTCCAATCAGCATGAACAGAAACGCTACGAGCTACGAGTATTGACGAGGAACAAGCGCTCGCCCTCATCTGTCCTCTGTCTATGACAAACACTTTAATAAATCAACATTCATTTCCTGCATCTGAAAGAAGAACGGAGACACACACCACTCATTACACAGAACACACACACACACACAGAGAACACACACACACACACACACACACACACATACACACACACACACATGCACGCACACACACACACGCACACACATGCACACAGAGAACACACACACACACACACACACACATACACACACACACACACACACACACACACACACACACACACACACACACACAAAGACACACACACACACATAGAGAACACACACACACACGCACGCACACACACACTCACACACAGAACACACACACAGAGAACACACACAGAACACACACACACACACAGAACACACACACACACACACACATACACACACAGAGAACACACACACACACACAGAACACACACAGAGAACACACACACACACAGAACACACACAAACACACACACACACGAGACAACTGCACTAATTATACTCACAGACTCACTGTCAATCAGCCAATTAGAGAGATGTTTACTGCACTGTCAGCTCTCTCCAGACACACACTTCACTCCAAACTGAAATGTCTCTTCTGCATCTGACCCATAATTCCCTGCTGCTGGGGAAGCTGTACATTGCTGTTGGATACGTCTATTTTGAATGATTTAAAGGGGACTGTACCTGTTGTTTTGGTTTTTTGTAATAAAGTGTAATCTGTTTAGTCCCAGGACAGATTTACTGTAAATATTTTTTTTTTCTCTGTGAATCCTCCCTCTCCTCACTTTCTCCCTCTCCTCATCTTCCTCGCCTCCTCCTCCTCCTTGCCTCCTCCCTCTCCTCACCTCTTCACCCTTCTCGCCTCCTCGTTTCCTCCCATTCCTCACCTCCTTCTTCTCCTCACCTTCTCCTTGTCTCCCCCTTCTACTCCCCATTCCCCTTGTCTCTTCTCGCCTCTTCCTTCCCTCCTCACCTCCGTCTTCTCCTTGTCTCTTCACCTTCCTCCCTTCCTCGTCTTTTCCTCACCTCCCTCCCCTCCAGCCTCCCTCACCTCCCTCTCCTCGCCTTTCTTCTCTTTCTTCTCACCTCGGCTCCTACCTCTCCTCCTCGCCTCCTTCTTCTCCTCGTCTCCTCCCCTCCTCGCCTTCCCCTCCCCTCCCTCCCCTCCTCCTCCCCCTTACTCGCCTCCCTTCCTCCTCACTGTCCGTGTTTCAGTCATCCCTTTACAAGCTTGTCTTCTCGCTTACGGTTTAACATTTCCCTGATTTGTGATGTCAAAGGTAGAGATCTGGAGGTCTCCTGAGGTGTTTCTCCCCTCCTACTCCCCCGTATTCGCCTCCCCTCCTCCTCACCTCCGTCCCTTCCAGTCTCCCTTCCTCACCTCGCCTCCTCCCTCTCCTCCTCCTTGCCCCTTCCCTCTCCTCGCCTTGCCCCTTCCTCGCCTCGGCTCTTACCTCTCCTCCTCCCTGCCTCCCCCTCCTCTCCCCCTCCTCTCCCCCTCCTTCCCCCTCCTAGCCGTGTGCCGGAGCCTTCCCCGGTGCAACAGGCTGTCATTAGTGTGGGCGGCCGCTGAGAGCTCTCGTGGCACTGTAATCCACAGCGTATGATTACCCGGGCAGGGCGAGCTCTCCAGGGGCCGGGGCGTGTGGGTCTGGGGCCTCCTCGCTCATTGGCACTGTTTTGCTTGACGGTACTTCTATTACCTGTCCGGCCCCCATAATGAAGCCTGCAGAAGAGAGAGAGAGGGGGGAGAAGGAGGAGGGGGCTGGGGCCACCGCTGCCATGAATTATTCAAAATGTCTGCCACAGAAAGACTCAGAATGTCGCTCAGAGCTGCTGTGCTCCTGCTCTTTTAGGAGGATTTGAGGAAAAATATGTAATATGACAACCTTAAGATGTTGACTTCAAGACAGTCGGGTGGTCACAGACAGTGTTGTGCTAAATGATCTGCATGTGTGGAGTTTTTGGTACCACTTATAATGACTACTACTTTATTTTGAATCAGGTATTAACTAAGACTCAGGGTTAGTAACTACTCCGTTAAGATTTTTCAAGGAATTGGGGTTATTAGGGTATTGGATAAATAGTTACTAAGCCTGAATAATTCTTAAAGCAGAACTAAGTAAGTTCAGCAACAGAGCTCCCCCTGCAGGTCTCTTGTGAAAATACACTGCCAGTAAAAAGACGCAAACTTTTTTTTCCCCTTCTTTTTCTCTTCCTTTTTATTGAAATAAGTCGGTACAATCACATACAAAAATATTTCATGTCGCCAAATATAAAAGAGAGCCAGTGTTTCTCAGAGAGCCGTCTTCGGGGCGGCGTCAGGAAATGTTGCAGCTGGTTTTCCGCTCAGAGACAGCAGGGGGCGATGATGGGGGCTTCAAACGCCCCGAAAATACATTTACAACCATCACATGGACTTACACAGACGTTTAATATGCTCAAAATGTTACTTAGTTTTGCTTTAATAAACTATTTGTTCACCATTGATTAAGTCTTTGTTCAGGCTTTATTAAAGCATGGATACGTGTAGTTATTTATAAAGTATTTAGTTTTTAAATAGAAGTAATTACATTTGTATTATTTTTTAGGATTGAATGAACCTTTCTAATAAGGCATACAAAGCTTTGATATATGTTTATTAGTCATTAATTTAAAAAAAAAGCACGCTAACTAATAACTGACAAAAATAAACGAATCATTAACACATGTTTAATAATAATTCACAAGAGTTAAGTTAAGTTAATGTTGATAACTTAACAACTACTTATAACTAAATAACTACTTGATTAGGAAGTTAGGTTTAGAAATTAGGGTTTGGGTCTAAGTAGTTACTAACCCTGAATCATTCTTAATAATTCTAAACACCCTTATTAAAGGGCCTCTGACAGGTTGGACGACTCATTTAACTAAAATGCAGTTAAGATAAATATATTTCAAATTCTTCTCAAATCTTAAAAAAAAAAATAATAATAATAATTTACCGATTTTAACTATGTATTTAGGTGTTTAATTTTACTTCCTGGTTGTTAATGATGACATCACTCTAGGAAATTACCAAGAAACCATCCTGTACGTCAAAAGAAAGAAAAAGAACGACAAACAAAAACACACGTGAACACATTTATTTTGTTGAATCACTGTTCAGAGGGTGAAAAAAGTAGTTTATTTTGTGTAAATTATACCTTCGTCTCTCCAGTGTGACGTCATCCATTTGTTTACTTCAGACAGATTGTTCAACTTTTCTCCATAAACAGTGACCTGATTGGTGTAAAACTATCATTTATATTTACAAGAGGTATCAATACACTGAATAAAGTCAGAATTATCATTAAAACCTGTCATACACACTTTAAGGCTCAAGTAAGTGTAGGAATTACAAAGTGTTACATAATGTGGTTTTGAACTGGTAATTGTAAAGCTTTACTTGTCATTTCTTTATTATATTGACCTTGTTTGGATCTATGTCTCTGTTTAAAAATGTTTACAAAACTAAACTGTGTTTCAGAACAAAAGTGGAGCCTGTACTTATTTTGGCAACTGCAATTAGAATGAAATAAAAGTATGTCTCAAAATAGTGACATGTTATAGAATATTAAATCAACTACTGTATCATATCCAGGCACCCTTAAATTCCCAGGTCTAATTTGCATGAACAGTGGGGAAAGGCCCTAACTTTAATTTGTGTGACATGTTTATGAAGTCAGATTGCCCATGATAATAAAATTATTTGTGAAAAATGAAGTGAGAATGAGTTTTTGGGGCCATCTCTTGGACTGAGTGATGGCGATGTCCTTAAAGACCGTCTTGGAAGCAGCCAGGACATTATCTTTTCCCACTTGTCCTACTGCATCCCCTGCTGGGCTCAGGAGCCAGAGTATAAACGAGCTTTAAAGATTTTTGTTAAAAAAAAACTTCTAATGTTCAAAATTCTAAATGACTTGGTTCCTGTTGTTTGAAGGATTTTGTGGGTGACTGTGCTGCAAACTCTGTACAATCCACAACAGCATCTCTTCATGACTGTATCATATCGTCACTGTTTTTCGACATCATCTTTCTCAGTGAAGGACACAGCAAAGTGGAATATGCTCCTGTTTCTGAAAAGGTGTGTTACAAGTGAAGGCTTTAAAACAGAACTAAAAACACTTCAAGAGCCCCCAGTTTTAAACAAAAACGTCTGGCCCACTCCCCAATGGTACTGCTGCTGTATGAATGTGTGTCTGTGTGTGTGTGTGGAGTGTTGTACATTTTGATTTATTGAATGTGTAAATGGTGTATGTACTTGTGTGTGCTTTGTGTTCAGCCTGTCTGTCTTGTCAAATATATTTGTGTGTTGTCCGTCCCTGCGAGGCGACTGCATGTGTCACTCAGGCTATCTCCAATGCCAGCATTATGTTACAAACATGTAACAAATTGTGAATTATAATTATATCTACAAAAGAAACAATTCTATTGTCTGTATAGAGACAGGAATTTGCTCATTCTCAGGTTCAGGTTTTATTTGTCTCCATCTGTGAAACTTGGTCTTGGAGGCAGGGACCACAGCATAAATGTCACCAAGTGGGTTCTTTTCAACCGGCTTGTGCTGCTGTTAAATAATGAGACCAAGAATTAAAAGTATACAAAGTTTAATACATATACAGTACATCAATAAAAGGTTAAAACATCCCTTAATTCAAATTCAAATGAATTAATTAAAATTAAAGGTGGGCTGCTCTAAAAGTTCTGATTATTATTGGAAAAGTTCAAGACTGGGCTCATACAGGCTCTGTTCTTTCCTCGCGTCCTTGGCCCCTATGTCCAGCTTCAGCGTGCCATGAATAGAGTCTCCAGCCCACGACGCCTCCACAGGTAAGAGTCTCCCCACGCGGCTCCTCACACCCACTGCAGCCGTGTGGTCCTGCCACAAAGAGACTCCAACCAAGAGCCCCGTGGTCTGTTAAAACACAGAGCCTCGAACAGTGGCGCGCAGACACAGGAGACACGTGCAGACAGCAGTTATGGACACGCCCCTTCACTTAGCTTCTTGTGCACGTTGACCAGGTCTCAGGCGTGTGGGCTCCACGCTGCACACGTCCCTCCACGCCGCCTTGTGTAGCCACAACAGGGAACTTGGGCACTCTCCACGGGTGGTGCATCTTCCAGCGTCGGGTGACTCTGGAGAGAAGAATAGCCTCAAACAAGGAAGCGAGACTCTAGAGCCACAACAGCAGCAGAAGTGAGGCAATAGGCACGTTCTTTTACTTAGCTCGTTAGATGCGTTGCTCTGGGTCTCCTGCCCTCTCCATGTGTTGTGTGTGCTGTCCCACGACCTCAGGTGCCAGCAGGTTGCTGTAACTAGCCGATTAACTTTGCTCAAACATATCTGTTAGGGCAAGTACACGGTCCTCTGACTCTGGCACGATCCTCCACGGCTGCTCTTGGACCAGTCTCTGCCTTCCCTCCACTGCCTCGTCTGCCAGCGTTTGTGCACTGTTAAAATGCAGCAGCAAGATTATTAACAGGTACTAGGAAAAGAGATCATATTTCACCAGTGTTGGAGTCTCTTCACTGGCTTCCTGTTGAGTTTAGAATCAAATTTAAAATCCTCCTCCTGACTTATAAAGCTTTAAACAATATGGCCCCATCCTACCTCAAAGATGCAATAGTAGAGTACCATCCAAACAGAGCTCTTCGCTCTCAAAATGCTGGACTATTGTTAGTCCCCAGAGTCTCTAAAAGCACAGTAGGAGGTCGAGCATTTAGCTACCAAGCTCCTGTGTTATGGAACCAGCTCCCTGTTCATGTAAAAGAGGCCGACACAGTCTCTACATTTAAGACCAGGCTCAAAACGTTCCTCTTTGAAATAGCTTATGGTCAGGCCAGTTAGGAACAGAAATAAAAACCTACAGTTTTAGCTATGCTGCCCTTGGAGCAATTCTGCTGGGGGAAGTATGGCAGCTTGAACACTATCCTCTGGTTCTTCCTACTTTACCTATCAACAATATTTAATATTACTTCAACTGTAGTCTGTTCATTGCTGTTCACATGTTTCTCTTTCTCTCCACTTCCCCCGGGGAGTGGAGACTGTTTCAGGCACTGCGGCGGCTGCTCCAGTGACGACCCCCCCACCCCCACCTGTCTGGAGGATCGATCTTTACACTGGACGATCTATGCGCCACCCGCCTGGACAGCTGGATTAGCCACACCTCGTCTGCCTGGACGAACTCCTTCTACTTTAGATGAACTGTTCCTCATCTACTGCTGGAGGAGCTCTCTCTACACTGGTGGACTGCTCCTCGTCCGCCTGGAGGAACTCTTTAAAGCCACCTCCCTCTTGAGTGGTTCTGGCTCCACAGTCCAAGTGGATGTCAGTCCTAGTTCATCTGCAGCCTGTCCGTCCGTGGGAGTAGGATCTCTCCTTCACTGTGGTTCTCCCCGAGGTTTCTACTTTTTCCCGTGGGGTTTTGTAGTTTTTCCTCGCCGCGAAGGAGGGTCAAAGGACAGGGGCATTCTGGGACAGTTATCTGAACTGCTTTTACCTGTGGCCCATCGAGGCAACTGTTGTTGTGATTTTGGGCATTATAAAAATAAATTGATTTGATTTGATTTGATTTGTTTCCTCCGCCCCTTACGTTGCTGCGTGCATCCACCTCCCTCCTTTCATTCATGCCCAGGATGGAACTGCTATCAGTTTGACAGGGCGTGGTCCATCAATTATGTCCCTCTAGTCCAAAACACCTCTCCCATTGCACACATAGACATGGCAAACAATACATGTCTGTTTATGTCATAAACATGAACAGACATGACATATTACAAACAAACAAAAATACATTTAGAACATATTACATAAACAATGCACAAATCACAAGTTGTTAATTAATCCAATGGACTGAGGAATGAACAAGTTTTTATAGCTGTTGTTCTTAAATAAAGGAGTTCTGAATCCCTAAGAATGACTTAATGGACAGTGTGGCAGTGCAGAACAAGCAGTCCAAATGTAGCGTAATGTTAGAGAAAATCTAGTGACAGGCAGTTTTATAAAGTGTTCATGAGTCCAACGGCTGAGGTGAAACACACTGCTATAGTCTGTCTGGGTGAGAAGGTCACCCTTCTCAGCAGAGAGCACAATGCACTGCACTCTGTGTCTGCGCCTGGCAGAGATCAGACAGGGAGCTGATGGTCTGCTCCCACTTGAGGTCTTGATGGTGGTGCAGGAGCGGGAGATGTCCACAGTCATAGTCAGTGATGGCTGTGACCTTCCTGAAGTCCAAATAATCTCTAATGGTATTCAGATCCACTGCAGCAGGACACCAACCTCTGCTGCTCATCAGGAGTGGACTAAAGAGTCTTAAAAACAAAGTAGATCTGTATAGCACCTCTGAAAGTCAGAACCAAAGTTTAAAATGTATCCGATAGTAGACAGGCAGCCAATGAAGAACTTTTAGAGCAGGGGAAATGTGACCCGTCTATTTGTGCGGGTCAAAATCCTCACTGCAGAGTTCTGAACCAGGTGCAGATGAGACAGCTCCTTTTCTGAAGAGCAGCAGGTGGAGACGCGAGCGTCAGGTGGTGAATGCTTAACCCTGGTGAATGGATCGATGAACTAACTTTATGCATGAATGCAGTGAGAGGTGGGCGTGACCACAGCGCGTCACGTGCGAGAGAGAACAGTGTTGTACACTTGTGTGATCATCCTTGAGCTTTGATGAAACTTGATGCCATGCTTTAGATCCTGGAATGTGGAGGAACCCACGTTAAAGGCAGTGCAAGCCTCTGTGGCAGTGGGTCTGGAGGCAGATGAGAGCACCGATGTGGCCCAAGCAAGACCTGCAGGTCAGATAAACAAATAATAACATGAAGCATATTCTTAAGTACATAGACAAGGAGGGACAGGAATGGAGTATGTCCTGGACCGTATACAACTCCCTGATGGAAATCCAGGACCAGCAGCATTAGGACTGCTGGTCTAGCAGCAGCTTCAAGAGCTCACTGCGCTCACTGTCAAGGTGAGTGAGGTGAATAAATAAATACATACATAAATAAATAGATAGATAAATACATAGGCACTAAAATAAACAGCGTAACAAACTATTAATTATAAACCTTTGTTTTATGTATGCACTGGAGGTCAAAGACACAGCCTGGTTGTTCCAGGATCTGGCAGCATGTGCTGTTTTGACAGCCTTAGCTGAAGAGGCCAGGGTTAACAGAGCCCCATGGCACATTTGGTAAACTTTTCTCCAAAGGTCCCCCGTTACCCTGCTGCAATAATGACCATCAAAAATCCTGGTGATTCCCAACCTCTGGGATCTTTTTTGGCCGAGCTGCCAGATGCTTTGATTGACCCTAGAGGACATTACTGATGAAGAGGAAAGAGGAAGACGAGGCCATCAAAACCCCAACAGCTCTGGTCAAGGCTCAGGGAGCAGGTTGTTTATTTTTATTTTATTTGCTGCATGTTCTCACAAATGTATGAATGTTTACTTCACAATTTTATTTTTTATGGGTTTGAAAGGTTATGGACGGCTACATTGATGCTGTTCACAGCAACATAGAGAGGAGTTTGAACACTTAGGTGTTCAGAGGCTTTCAATGTGCTGGGCCCTCATGCAAAAAAGTTTGTGATGACAGCAATGTGGCAAACATGCACTGGCCAGACAGTTCTTCAAGGAGGATGGGGAAACATCAATAAAGGAGTGGGCCTCTTTTAAGCACCATTTAGTGCTTGGGTCATTCAAGGTTTGACTAAAGCATATCAAATAAATTGGAAAGTTGCTTTGTCTTTGTATCATTTGTCTTATCTTTTCTTGTTGGCTGTGGCATGACATGACATGGACCTGCACTGTGGACAGGTCCACCCCTGCCTAAGCCCTTCCCATACTTTAAACTGTAGGCTATTGATACAATTGTATGAGATGAATACTATCAAACCTACTCTAGGATAATATTCAGAGTAAAGTTTGAGATTCACTGCTCTAGAATCTTCTCTCTGCCTCTTCTATAGTTGAACTGAATATGTGTGAATGAATGAATGTTATTATCATCTGCCTGGTGTTTTCATTTTCATCAGACCAAGAGACGGTAGGTTTAATATGAAAACTCATTAAAACAAATCCAAAGCATAAAATAGGATATTAACATAATTTCACTGGACTTAGTCTGTATTCTGTTTTGTTATTTCTTTTGTTTCTGTGACAGGTATAAATAGATAATAGAACAATTTATAGGTTTCAGCTTCATGTTGGTGACATTTTGAGGATTTTTCATTATTTTAAAAATACAGGCTAATATTTCGTTTTAAAATGTTAATTGCTACGGCAGTAGTCCTAATTTGACATAATTCTGAAACCCATAGATAACCATTTTAATTCAGTACATTTTCTACAGTTGTAGTGAAGTGACTTACACGTTTGCCTGCTGATCTGGCTCTCAATCCCGTTTTCCTCTTTGGTCTAATCCGGACTGTAGACAGTCAGCAGCATACTTTGGGGCCAAAAACCTGCTTTAATCTTTAAACTGGGTAATAAACTATCAAAAGTGAGTTTAGTCGGAGCTAAAGTTGTTTGTAAACTCAGAGCTTCCGCTGTGTGCTGCGAGCGCACGTGAATCTGACCAATCAGAGCGAGAGGCGGGTCTTACAGTCAAGTTACGCAGCGCTATTGGCAGTGCGCACAGGTGGGGGTGTGGGGGTGTGGGGTGGGTGGCAAACGAGAGAGAGAGAGAGAGAGAGAGAGAGAGAGAGAGAGAGAGAGAGAGAGAGAGAGAGAGAGAGAGAGAGAGAGAGAGAGAGAGAGAGAGAGAGAGAGTGAGAGAGAGAGAGAGAGAGAGAGAGAGAGAGAGAGTGAGAGAGAGAGAGAGAGAGAGTGTGAGAGAGAGAGAGAGAGAGAGAGAGTGAGAGAGTGAGAGAGAGAGAGAGTGTGAGAGAGAGAGAGAGAGAGAGAGAGAGAGAGAGAGAGAGAGAGAGTGAGAGAGAGAGAGAGAGAGAGAGAGAGAGAGAGAGAGAGAGAGAGAGGTGGAGGAGCGATCGCCTCATTAACCTGCTGACGCTGCAGAGCGGGACAGTGCAATAAAACACGGGGCATTTAAGCGCAGATACTGCAGTTTGACCTCTTCACAGTTACATTTTAAAGTTAATGTAAAGATATTTTAATTTTAGGAGCGCTTAATGGCTTAAACACGCTCTTGAACTATGCGCATGCGCACTGAGGAAGTCCCGCTGCCGCCGGCTCCGAGAGCTCTGATTGGTTCATGTCATAGCAATGGCGGGTTTTACGTGCTTTGGCAGGCTCTGGGAGATTTCATTGGTCCTGGAGAAAGTCAGGTTGTTTCCTATTGGTTTACTCTTTTTATTGCGCGGGTCATACAGCTGTGGCCCCTCCTCCACAGGGCATAACACCCTCTGCACGTGCACACCTGTGCGTAATCAGGACTCAGAGAGGAGGAGAGGGCCAGGTAGAACAGGCAAGGATTGGATTTGGTCAGTTGTTTTTTGTTGTTGTTGTTGTTTGTGTTGTCAGACTGGTCTGGTGTTGGTTGTGTTGTCAGACTGGTCTGGTGTTGGTTGTGGTGTTGGACCGGTCTGGTGTAGGTTGGTTGTGGTGTCAGACTGGTCTGGTGTAGGTTGGTTGTGGTGTCAGACTGGTCTGGTGTAGGTTGTGTTGTTGGACTGGTCTGGTGTTGGTTGTGTTGTCAGACTGGTCTGGTGTTGGTTGTGTTGTCAGACTGGTCTGGTGTTGGTTGTGTTGTCAGACTGGTCTGGTGTAGGTTGGTTGTGGTGTCAGACTGGTCTGGTGTTGGTTGTGGTGTTGGACCGGTCTGGTGTAGGTTGTTTGTGGTGTTGGACTGGTCTGGTGTAGGTTGTGTTGTCGGACTGGTCTGGTGTAGGTTGTGGTGTCGGACTGGTCTGGTGTTGGTTGTGGTGTTGGACCGGTCTGGTGTAGGTTGTTTGTGGTGTTGGACTGGTCTGGTGTAGGTTGTGGTGTCGGACCGGTCTGGTGTAGGTTGTGGTGTCGGACCGGTCTGGTGTAGGTTGTTTTCTGGTGTTGGTCTGGTCTGGTGTAGGTTGAATATTTGGTTTGAAATGTTTTCAATGTTGTTTGCTTTGTCCAATAGTTCTGTTTAGTTCTTCAGTTAGTTTGTAGCCTGTAGTCAACACGCAGCATAAATACACTTTACAACATTCTTAGGCATTTAAAAAGCCAATTAAAAGCTAAATAGTCAGAATAGGCCTAAGTTTAGGGTCAGAGGTCAGGCTCAAGGTTCAGGATCATAGACCAGGGTCTTAGACAGACAGGTTCAGGAGGCACAAAGAAACAGCTTCAGAAAAGTCTACGAGATCAATCTACAAGACGGAGAAGATTCTACAAGACTAGAAAAGAGCAGGGTCCACACATACTGCCACTGCACACACCGCACAAACACACACTTCAACATTCACAGAACCAGGTCAAACTATAGTCAGAGGAGGCTCAGGCTTAGGGTCAGAGGTCAGGGTCAGGTCAGGACCAGAGACAGACAGGTTCAGGAGTAGAAAAGAAACGCCACCTGAAGAATCTACAAGATCGATCGACAAGATGGAGAAGATTCTACAAGACTGGAGAAGAGCACGTCCCATCATCCTGGGTCCGAAATGGTAAGAACAAGCAAAAAAATAACTTTAGCTCAGATTTAGTATGTTGTGAAGTTCTTGATTTGGTTTGGTGTTGTGGTTTGTGATGTTGGTTTGTGGTCTGGTCTGGTCTGGTGTTGATTAATTGTTTTGAAATGTTTGCTGTGTTGTTTGCATTTGTCTAATGGTTCATTATTGTCTATTAGTTTGTAGTCTGTAGAAAAAGTACTATATGCTTCAGTCTCAGTGCAAACAATAGCTATAGTAAATGCTGAAAAGGCTCAGGGTTATTACTGAGCCAACCAGCCTTTTCAGCATTTACATAGCTATATAGTCAGAGTAGGCTCAGGCTTAAGGTCAGAGTTCAGGGTCAGGTCAGGGTCGTAGACAGACAGGTTCAGGAGTCACAAACAGCTTCAGGAAAGTCTACGGGATTGATCTACAAGACGGAGAAGATTGTACAAGACTAGAAAAGAGCAGGGTCCACACATACTGCCACTGCACACACCGCACAAACACACACTTCAACATTCACAGAACCAGGTCAAACTATAGCTATAGTCAGAGGAGGCTCAGGCTTAGGGTCAGAGGTCAGGGTCAGGTCAGGATCAGAGACAGACAGGTTCAGGAGTAGAAAAGAGACGCCACCTGAAGAATCTACAAGATCGATGGACAAGATGGAGAAGATTCTACAAGACTGGAGAAGAGCACGTCCCATCATCCCGGGTCTGAAATGGTAAGAACAAGCACAAAAATAGGTTTAGCTCAGATTTAGTATGTTGTGAAGTTCTTGATTTAGTCTGGTGTTGTGGTTTGTGGTGTCGGTCTGGTTTGTCTTTTGTGATGTCGGTCTGGTGTTTGGTTTGTGATGTCGGTCTGGTGTTTGGTTTGTGATGTCGGTCTGGTTTGTGGTTTGTGATGTCGGTCTGGTTTGTGGTTTGTGATGTCGGTCTGGTGTTTGGTTTGTGATGTCGGTCTGGTGTTTGGTTTGTGGTGTCGGTCTGGTGTTTGGTTTGTGATGTCGGTCTGGTGTTTGGTTTGTGGTCTGATCTGGTTTCAGTTGGAAAAATTGGTTGGAAATTTTGGCAGTGTTTATTTGCATTTGTCAAATAGTTAATTTTGTCTATTAGTCAGTCTGTAGTCTTTAAAAAAGTATTATCTGCTTTGGTCTCAGAACAGGCAATAACTAATGTCAGCGTAGGCTCAGTCTTAGGGTTAGAGGTCAGGGTCAGGTCAGGGTCATAGACAGACAGACGTTCAGGTTCACAAACAGCTTCAGAAAAGTCTACGAGATCAATCTACAAGACTAGAAAAGAGCAGGGTCCACACATACTGCCACTGCACACACCGCACAAACACACACTTCAACATTCACAGAACCAGGTCAAACTATAGTCAGAGGAGGCTCAGGCTTAGGGTCAGAGGTCAGGGTCAGGTCAGGACCAGAGACAGACAGGTTCAGGAGTAGAAAAGAAACGCCACCTGAAGAGTCAACAAGATCGATCGACAAGATGGAGAAGATTCTACAAGACTGGAGAAGAGCACGTCCCATCATCCCGGGTCCAAAAAGGCACAAACTTGTTGATGAGGTAAAATATTATGAGCTAAAGCTACTTATGACTTGCTAAAACTAATTCATGTCTTGCAAATGTAAGACATGAAATACATCTGCGGCAACTGTAGCAGATGTTCAGTTAAACATGGCACAAATGTTGTTTGCTAACATTCAATAATCTGTGTTGACCACTGCTAAGCTAAAATGTCCAGTCTTGCCATGCTAATCTAACCCTTCCACAGGTGGAGCTCTAAAATGTAATGTTTGTCTTGCAAATGTAAGACATGAAATACACCTGCAACAATTGCAGCAGATGTTCTGTTCTCCCTTTTAAACCTTCACAGCCAGTTTAAACAATAGCTATAGTCAGAGTAAGCTCAAGCATAGGATCAGAGGTCAGGGTCAGAGCTCAGGGTCAGAGCAGAGAGGTTCAGGATTCACAAAGAAACATTGTGTGAAGAGAGGAGTCTACAAGATCAATCTAGAAGACGGAGAAGATTCTACAAGACTAGGAAAGAGCAGGGTCCACACATACTGCCACTGCACACACCGCACAAACACACACTTCAACATTCACAGAACCAGGTCAAACTATAGTCAGAGGAGGCTCAGGCTTAGGGTCAGAGGTCAGGGTCAGGTCAGGATCAGAGACAGACAGGTTCAGGAGTAGAAAAGAAACGCCACCTGAAGAGTCTACAAGATCGATGGACAAGATGGAGAAGATTCTACAAGACTGGAGAAGAGCACGTCCCATCATCCCGGGTCCAAAAAGGCACAAACTTGTTGATGAGGTAAAATATTATAATGAGCTAAAGCTAATTATGACTTGCTAAAACTAATTCATGTCTTGCAAATGTAAGACATGAAATACATCTGCGGCAACTGTAGCAGATGTTCAGTTAAACATGGCACACGTGTTGTTTGCTAACATTCAATAATCTGTGTTGACCACTGCTAAGCTAAAATGTTACCATATGTAACCAATCATTTGAATTTCCAGGTTTTTAGACTGTGCCCTGTCTTGCCATGCTAATCTAACCCTTCCACAGGTGGAGCACCAAAATGTAATGTTTGTCTTGCAAATGTAAGACATGAAATACACCTGCAACAAGTGTAGCAGATGTTCTGTTCTCCCTTTTAAACCTTCACAGCCAGTTCAAACAATAGCTATAGTTAGAGTAAGCTCAGGCATAGGGTCAGAGCTCAGGGTCAGAGCAGAAAGGTTCAGGATTCACAAAGAAACATTGTGTGTAGAGAAGAGTCTACAAGATCGATCTACAAGACGGAGAAGATTCTACAAGACTAGGAAAGAGCAGGGTCCACACATACTGCCACTGCACACACCGCACAAACACACACTTCAACATTCACATAATCAGTTCAAACTATAGCTATAGTCAGAGGAGGCTCAGGCTTAGGGTCAGAGGTCAGGGTCGAAAGTCAGGATCAGAGAGGTTCAGGAGCAACAAAAGACACCATCTGAAGAGAAGATTCTACAAGATCGAGCTACAAAACGGGAGAAGAGCTTGTTCCACAACCCCAGCTACAACAAGAACAAGCACAAAAATAACTTTACCTCAGTTGTTGTCCATTATAAAGTCTTTTATTTTGTCTGTGGTGTCTGACTGGTCTGGTGTAGGTTGTGGTGTCGGACTGGTCTGGTGTAGGTTGTTTGTGGTGTTGGACTGGTCTGGTGTAGGTTGTTTGTGGTGTCGGACCGGTCTGGTGTAGGTTGTGGTGTCGGACCGGTCTGGTGTAGGTTGTGGTGTTGGACTGGTCTGGTGTAGGTTGTGTTGTCGGACCGGTCTGGTGTAGGTTGTTTGTGGTGTTGGACTGGTCTGGTGTAGGTTGTGGTGTCGGACCGGTCTGGTGTAGTTGGTCTGTGGTGTCGGTAAAGCTAGTTCATGTCTTGCAAATGTAACACATGAAATACTGTTCTGTTAGAACGGACTACTAGCCATTCTGTCTGGATTTCCAGATTTTCTCTAACCATACCTTATGTTGTTTAACCCCCCCCCCCCCTTTCTCAGCTCAGGGTCAGCTGTTAGGGTCAAACAGGTTCACAGGTCCCAGATGGAAGACCTCCCATTTAATCTTTCCCTAAATATTGTGTTGTGAATGTCTTTAATTTGTGCATGTGCATGAGCATAAACATGACTAATCACTTACATACTAACCTTGCACGAGCACTGGGCGGTGGGTTTAATCCAGCCACAAAGGGGCGCGTGTGGCCCCTTTGTGCCAGTCCCCAGCCTGGACAAATGGAGAGGGTTGCTATGGCGTAAAACCTACCTTTTCTTTTGGCATGTGAAATGTGGTAGTTCTAACCTTTTTAACCTTTTGCAGGATCTGTGAGTCCTATAGCTCAAGACAGATCAATGAATGAAACTGGCTCAAAGAAGAACCTCTCTCAGCCTGTATGAGGCTATCCATCAACGGGCCTCATGTGAACGAATTTCCCTTTCAGAGAGCCCTTGAAATATTTTACAGACAGCCAAGAAGAGTGACTCAAACAAATTTTGCAGTTTGTGCCACTGAAAAGAAAAATATATTTACTGTATAACCAATACATTTCCAAGCTACAGTTCTGTGGCGATCAAGGAGACGAGGCCTTTGAAGACGTTTTTTGTTTTTTTGCCCTTCAGTGTCAGATGTGTCTGATGTTATTGGTCTACAGTCAGCACCAGTAACAGCCTTACTTTGTGTCTAGGATCATCCAGTGTCTTGACTCGGCTCAGTGCTGGAGACATGTTTTTTGGGTCTTCCACTTTTTTTGTTCCACAACCTCAGGTTAAGAAATTCCAAATGCATGTCTTAATGTGTCCCACCTCAGCAGCAATTGAGAGAGGCCCTGCTTATGCAGCGCAACAACCCAACCACGTTCAAAAAGAGAATGTTTTTTTGCCTTTGCCATCAGAATGTCATGACAGGTGAATACCTGACAGAAAATGACACTGAAATTGCATTTTTGTACAGATTTGAGCTTTTAAAGGCATGTGGTCCTTTTGATCAGCTGCAGAACAGACTATTTCAGTTTAATTCTTGTCTTTTTACTTACTTTTTTCCTTGTAAGCAGCCCGGACGGACCATGCATGGACTAATCCAGCTGTCAGTCATGTCCATCTGAAGTCAGAGATGAAACCGTTGACCAGACTCACATCTAAGTATTAGCGTGTGTTCTTGGCTGTACAGGAATGTTCTGCTCTATGGCATGAAACGCATCTTAAATGTATTCAGTGTACTTTTGTTGCCACAGAAAATACCTTGGAAAACTTAGATCTATATATTTGTTTTAAGCAACGTTTAATATCATACTGTGGAACATTCCAGGCCAGTAACATATGCAACAGATATGTCAACTGTCAGATGCTCCACTTGAAAACTAAGTGTTTTCAGTGATGTGCCACTACATTCCTCCTCCTCATGTCCACCGCAGCAGCAGAACCATCAGCTCCAGCCCCTCTATCTCCTCTTCACTACCATTATTTGGCCTTGGCCATAACAAATCCACCCTTTTCCCTCTTCATAACATCCATAACGTCTCTGTCGCAGTCCATCCACCAGAGTTGATCCATCCAGTGAACTCTTCCTCACAACTTACTCATCTGTCTCTCCTGTAAAATTGTCAAATACGTTGTGGTGAGATTTCTTGTTCTGCTCCTTGTCTCCTGTGTGTCCTGCTCTGTCTCCTGCTCGCTGGAGGCAGAGGGTGAGTGGCGGTTGCCTGGCAGCGGTGCTAGCTTCATTAGCCTCCTAACGACAGGCTGATGGAGCTGTGCAGAGTGGCCCTCTCCTCGGCGCTTCACACTCCTCTCCTGCTGATTGCCTCTGCACATGGCCACGGTCCTGAGGAAGAGACACACACCACCTGGAACACAAATACTATGTTCTGTGGAAGAGCTGAAAATACACAGTGTGAAAGTGTATGTTTTTACTGAATGAAAGGGGGACACAAACAGTGAAGGGTCTACAATGACATATGACTTTGATTTCAAGGGATAGGGATTCTTTTAGTGCTTTGCAAGTTGTAAAGTTTACACTTCAACAACAATGTAAAAGCACTATACTTGATTTTCACTGTGCGGAAAACTGAACAATTTAAAGTGTTTGTAGCGGTACTTAACGCATCCCCAGTATTCTAATTCAGCACAATGAGTTTATAATTGCTTTTCACAATTTTCAAAGGTTAGGTTTGCCATCATGCAACATTGCACCAGCATTACTTCCTGGTTTTTGGACAATCAAATGGTTTAAATTCATATGCAGCTGTAACCAGCAGCAGTTTGTCCTATGTGGAACACCGTATAATATACCACTTCCGCATTCCAATCATTCCAAAAGTGGCCTGAGTGATGATCACCGCCGTTGGCACGTAATATTAATGTCATAATATTGTATGATAAATAGGCTCTGACTAATGTGCTTATCGTTTTTTATAGAATCTGCTGGCAAACTGCTGTATTTGGGTCAAAGTTGGGGTTTAATTTCATGTTCTCAGTCTTTAGATTGTCGTCTTCAGGGTTTCATAGTTTTAATATTTGTGCTCTCTTTGCTGTAGGACCTGGTTGGAGCGTGGCCGCCCTCCTGGTGTGGGGCTGGGGTTACAGCGTCTCTCAGCCCCATCACTCGCATGCTGTGGTATGTGTTTATTTTGTGTGTGGCCCATATTTGTGTGTGCCCCCCCACCACATCTATGAATTATTAGAAGGTGGAAAATATTGTGTTCAAACTAGAAATGGCTTGTGTTGCATGTGATTTACTATTGAAAACCGCTTGTTTTTCTGCTGCGCAAAAAAAAAGCTAACGAGAGTAACAGCGGGGGCAATAAGTGTGTGTGCCTTAGCTGCTGCTTCTGTAATATTATCATTAAGTGCCCAGATTAGCCTGCAGCCACATGTGAAGTTATGATGATTAAAGGATTAAATAAGAGAATAATATAATGGCCTACAAATGAAGTTTCTACTCTTGAACGTATGGTAGAGGCACAGAATCCAGAGCATAGTCTGCATCTGTCTGGATGGATGAGCATCAGTCAGATGCTTAGGCTCAGATTAACAAGTGAGAACCTTTAACAGTAATGAGAGACAGATTAAAGCCTCTGTGCAGAATGTGAACTGCATAATATCTGGACATGAATGAAGACTCACTGCATGTGTGGTGTATATGTTCCTATGTATGCAAAGTGCCCCAGCCACTGGAAATGTGAGTGCATAATAGTAACTTGTTATGTAGTCAATAAAATGTTATACTGTACTACATTACCTTACCTTCAAATAATAAAGTTTATCAGTTATGGACCTCTGAGATGTCTGAGACTTTTTGTTCCAAATGTAGCAGACCATCCAGAGGAAACACTTAATGTCTCGCCTCCTCACCAAACATCTCCCCTGGATGCTGGATGTGCTGCAGGACACTGAGGGGTGTTACCCTCCTCAAACTGTCCTGACAGATCTGCTGATTGTTCCTGACCAGTCCTCCTGCTGAGCCGCACTGACCTTTGAGACACAAAGGCCACTGCAGCATGCAGTGAAAATGCAGCTGAAGTTGAGTCATAAAGTATCCATCTTTGAACAGTGTCTCTGGACATGAAGTCAACATTTCAAATCAAATGGGTTTTACAGGTAATAACTGTAGCTGCATTTATAATGGCAAAAAGGCATTTTGAATTTAAAAAGTCCTCATTTGGATCTCAATCCAATAATCCCTCAAGAAAGCTGAATGGGCCCTTCATTTTGGGTTGCCAGATTCTATACTAAAACCAGTGGAGAATATATGAATGGACTTTCTGATCTGAAATGTACCAAAACCTCAGCACATGCAGCCAATCATGAACGGTATGATTGTATATTCCTCAATAAATATACAAATCTTTTCGTCAAATTGATTACAAAGCAGCCCTTGATGCACATTTATACACAATTACAACACTATGTGCCTCTATATCAGACCCATTCACTGTACGAGCTGCTGTTTTGTCCCTGCTGTCAGCGCGGTGCAGAGACATGCTGCAGGAACCAAAATGGCCTCCGCTCTGGCTCCTCTGATAACATTCACACGTTCACATTTGTTCCAGGGCTGACAGACATTGTGCTTCAGAAAGCCCATGTCAGGAGATGTCACGCGCTCCTGTCTCAAAGCGGAAAGCTAAATTACTCTGAATAATGTCCCTGGTGGATTTTAGCGTGATCCGGAGGAGAGGAGGATGAAAGCGTGTGCAGGGCTGTCAGAGCGCCTTTAATGAGCATGTTCAGCAGACTCTGGTCAAAGGAGGAGATTCCGCGCTAAATGGTGATGTTATGTGCCGCAATTTTCCATCTTCTGTGCAGGGTCTCCAGGTTTTCAGACAGCAACAAGAGACCAAGCCTTTGAATAAATGTCCAACAGAGCTCTGTGAATTCTTGTCAGCACTGAGAGCTCTGGACTGGAATCAACAAATATGATGCATTATCTGTACTGTTACTGTCCTTTAAACATGCACGTGTACTTCTGCTTTGGCATCTCATGTTTTAGAACTTAAAATAATGGGTTCATTCTTCAGTAAAGTGGGTTTTCAGTAGTCAGGTATTAAGTTAGAGCTCCATCTGCTGGCTGCAGATGGAATTACAAAAGAGATAAAAGCTATATTTCCTTGACATGCTAATGTTAGCACGTAGTTGTAATGTACGTGGTTTGAGGCAGAAATGCTCAGAGCAAGTCTGTGATGTTTTAAAAACAAAACAAAAAATCTCGGAGATAGTCCTATGATGTCGCCGATCTGGAGAATTTGGAAAAAAGTGTTTTGTGAGGCTCGGAGGGAGAGCACTCACTAAACAAGGTTCATGTAGTGATCCATATGTGTGAATGAATGTAAACATAACTCTAAGTATGTTTTTGTCGAAGGAATAATGTTAAAACATGGTTAAAAGCTCAAAGAAGTACGATGGAAGCAGTGAATGGATCTGTGGAATGTACTTTTGGCAGCGGCAAGGAAAAGTATCACAAAGAACTGGAGCCCACCAAATGAACTAGCTGTGGACTGAGCACAAATATCAAATGATATTTACAAAATTGAAAAATAAAATCTATGAAAATGGACATTCAATAAGCATTGACAAAAATGGGTCAGACATTGGATAGTTTTTTTTGTTTTGTTTTTTTTACTTTATCTTCTCTCACTGTATACGAAAAAAAAGCTCAAAACAAGCAACCCCAGCCCTACACAAAAAAAAGGTTTAACGTGCACCAATAACTGCTTTAAACACTTGTAGTTAGTCATAATTTGGCCTATTGACGTGAAACAACGCAAATCAGCTAAAGATTCCTTGCATGAAAAGAATAAAATCTCTGCGTTATTTTTATTCACCTTATTCTGCCTCGCCAACTTTTGCCTCTTTTTGCCACAGATCTGCACTCCTGTGGTAAATGCACTTCCGGTTTGCTTTTCGCAAATGAAGAACGAGGGAAAAGTCTGGCTGCTAAAATATTATATAAAGCGGACTGATTTGTGTAAAATGTTTATTGTACACGTGCGACAACAGGTCACAACGCACCAATTTCCTGGAGATTGCGGTGCCCACGGCAACTTCCGGAATAAGGTGAACACAGATCAGTCTGGTCTCATTTCTGTTCAGGAGGGTGACCGTTTAGTTGTTTTCGTCTAAGAATGTGATTGACAGGTGGATTAGCCAATCAGGAACACACATGGTCTGTCCTTATCAAAACAAACATGGCTGCTTATGTGGAAACTAGAAATGAATAAAGTATCACATTCACATATGACTGAAAAACATCACATTTCTGCACAATCAATGAGCGAAGCATAAAACTGTTGATCTGACGTAAGAGAAGTTTGATTTTGTTGTAAATTATAATTGAACAGTGGGTAAGGGTTAGATTGCACGCTTCTGTCTGAGTTTGGCCCAGTGGAGGAGGATGAGATGCTCTACAATAGAATATACAGGGAGAAAATGTCTGGATCAAAGGCAAGTGGATTTGAAACAACCACAACTGCAACAAGGTCACATGAGATCGGTGCAAACACATTTTCTGAGCACTGATGCCTCAAACACAGGAGGATTACTCAAACATAAATGAATCAAATACAACTCAGAGTGAGCCATCTGAACGTGGGTAACGGGAACAAAAACACAATTTTGCTTCAATTACTCTTTCTTTATCCCTTTGAACACTTGGATAAGTGTTTGTAAAAAACAATCAAATGCAGCTAAACAACTGCCGTAGCCTGACCAGCCAAGACCACATGCTGTGACGGTTTTAATCAAATGAAAGGAGAGAAGAGTGCTGTTCTGTCTATTTGGGTAAAAATTGTAGCAAAATATTTGTAATATTGTCCCGCAGACAAAAAATTCCAAGTTAGTGTGAAAAAAATGAAAAAGCCTTCATTACAGCATGGCAGGAGACATGAAATGCACACCTACAAGTTCTGGCCTCCTCAGGGCACAGACTGGTGTGTGAGGGACCTGAACTCCTCCTCTTAAAGTTTACAATATTAAACACCATTTTAAACAATACATTCAAAGCAGAATGAATATTACACACAAATATGAAGAATATAGTAAATGTAACACAGTCGCTCAGGTAGATACCTCATCCAACCAAACGGGCACCGTCTTCAACAGCTCTACCACGAATACAGGTCAATCTAAATATTGTCTGGGCTGTAGGAAAGGAAAGAAGTCAATGTCATCATTTAAATCTTGAAGTGTTGTTGCTTTTCAGGCAAAATACTGCAGGCAAAACTCTTTTTTTTTTTTTTGGTCAGTTTACTCTTTCAACATATGGACTTTCATGTGGAAACAACAAACATGTCCAATCTGCTCCTAAAGATGTTTTATTCTTCCATTGAATCCACTTCATCCATACATGGGACATTGTAACTTCATAGGCTGTTTTTTTTTTTAATTATTATTCATTTTTCTGCTCTAGGCACATAAAGACCAGCCTTAAAGTAGCTCCTACACATCAAACTGTACAATCTGGACTCAACAAGCTTTTGACAAAACGTACAGCAGGATTTGTTGACATCTAATTCTAAAAGTGATTTATTGGAGTTTTAAGTTTTAAAAAATGAGGCAAAATTTGCATTTTTAGGACAATTTTCAGTCCAATCTAGTTTACAAAAAAAATCCAAAATCCCCTCTGTACACTTTTTGTAACTAATATGTGTACAAAATGAACAAGAAATTTAAACCTGGTTCTGTCCATTTTGCATGGTTTATATGTCCTAAATATGTGTATTTTTGGCCATTTTTACACATAAAATGCCTTATTTCTAAATGAAAACATGTCATGCCGTGTCTCACCTTAAATTCACAGATTAACCAATCAGAGAAGTGCATGGTCCACTGGCGTCTAAACAAACATGGAACGTATGAGGAAAAAAGAGAAAGAAATAACGCAGAGGATTGTAAGATTTCTGCAGAAAGCTTCGCATTAAACTTTGTAAATCTGAGGTGAGTTCAGTTGTATGTTTTGTGCTGAATGTTAAGAGATTATTTGAGTGAAGTCGTCCACATTTGAGAGACACGTGCTACAAATAAACTGCTGTGGTTGGATCGTTACGGGAGTTTATATGACGGCTTTACATACACACAGCACACACACACACACATACAGCACACAGACGCACACACACACACATACAGCACACACACACATACAGCACGCACACACACACACACACACATACAAACACACACATACAGCACACACACACACACACACATACAAACACACACATACAGCACACACACACATACAGCACACACACACACATACAGCACGCACACACACACACACACATACAAACACACACATACACACACACACACAGGCATACACACATACGGCACACGCGCACACACACATACAGCACACACACACACACACATACAAACACACACATACAGCACACACATACACACACACACACAGGCATACACACACAGCACACACACACACACACACAGGCATACACACACAGCACACACACACACATACAGCGCACACACATACAGCACACACATACAAACACACACATACAGCACACACATACAAACACACACATACAGCACACACACACACAGGCATACACACATACGGCACACGCGCATACACAGCACATACACACAGCACACACACACACACATACAGCACACACACACACACACACACACACACATACACATACAGCACACACACACACACACACAAACACGCACACACCAAGGAGTGATGGGGCTGAGAGACGCTCTAACCCCAGCCCCACACCAGGAGGGTGGCCACGCTCCAACCAGGTCCTACAGCAAAAAGAGCACAAATATTAAAACTATGAAACCCTGAAGAAGACAATCTAAAGACTGAGAACATGAAATTAAACCCTAACTTTGACCCAAATACAGCAGTTTGCATGAAGCCATTTGGCCCACTGTGAAGCCACATGACCTCAGAAAGGTCAGCTGATCTCGAGTGATCACAGTGTGGGGAACGCACTCCATCTCTGGGGGCCAGTGGTGTCCTTTAAGCCTCTGACAATCATCCAAGTAGTTCATAAAAGCTTTGCAAGGCTGTTTTTCTCTAAATAATTTTTATAATTTCTATGGTCACTTTGTTGTCTTGACTGATGTTCCATCTGCACTTCTTGAATATAATCCCTAAAGTCATAGAGAATCACGTCCACATCTTCAGTTGGCAACAATCTGCCTCTTGTGATCTAAAACACTAACGAGCATACACTTTGAATTAACTTAAAGTAAGCGTTACAAGTGTTATAAAAAAAAAATCTATTATGTGGGACGACACATAATTGATATTTTGCAGATCTCTGTAACATAACCCAACCCAACCATAACAATAATAACAACAATAATAATAATCATTGTGTATGGACTGAACAACTCAACAACAAAACCCAAGAAGATGTCCCAGTCAACCAAAATATGGTTCCAATTAAGTTAATTTACTAATCCAGACAGTGGTATAACATTTGCAACAGTTAAGTTATAAGTCTACATCTGAGTGTGAATTTCTGCTGTTGTTTGGGATTATAAGAGTTTGTACCTACAGTGTGTAGGTCTCTGAATGGTCACTACCTAAAGCCCAGCAGCTGCCACACCAATCATGGGTCATTGAGAGAATTCTTGAGGACAAGGAGCTGAACATGAGCGAGGATCGGTCCATAAAGTGAGAAGGACAAACACGTGCATGCGTCTCTGCAGGTTAAGACACAGGTTCAGTTGTAATTTTAGTTCCTCTTTCAAACCATAAACACACAGCTACATCCTGTTCCTTTAATCGACAGAAGTATCCAGAAGAATAAACCAAGTAAAAAACAAAACTTAAGTATGACAAAGTTGTGCTAATATCCAAGATTCTATATTCATTTCACACATCTCCACACTCCTGGATGATCATCACGAGTCTGCGAGCGCACCTCATCTACATAATGCAAGTGTTCCTTTTATTCTCCTCTCGTATTCAGACCCAGGCTTTTAACAGCTTCCATCTCTCTCTCCGCCTGCTCTCTCTTTGTCTGTGCACTCTCTCTCTCCACTTCCAAACTCCTTCAGCACAAGTGGAAGCAGAGGGTTTGGGGGGAGGAGGGGGTGATTGGAATTCATTACGGTCAAATGATTGCAAACTGTGGAAGACGAGAAGCTGTTCTAATCACCGGCGAATGGACCCGCGGAGTTAATGTGCAGAGGGCTGAGGACAGAGAGGGAGAACGCGGGGAAAGAGAGAAAAGCCAAGAGGAGACAGAGAAGAGGATGAAGAGTGAGAGGAGAGAGGAGGGCCCTGCTTTAGCGCTGATACTGCACTCTGGAGGGCCCTTCACTGCACACTAATGCTCCAATTGTTCTGACACTCCACGGCTACATTCAAAACGCACGCATTACTCATCGCACAAATGGCCCCCGCAGCCCAGAGACGTCACGAAGGGAACGCAGGTGCTTCTTTACTACAAGAGCTACTGTTGGGCTGTTATTACTATGATTATTACACGGCACATTTGATGCATCGTGATCATAATGCGCTGTTGGCTGATGTTGACATGTGTCCGACGGACGTACTACGGCCTATTTCAACACATTTAGGGACGATTTTGCTTTTGAAAACGTGCACATAGAAGTGCTTTGTGCATTTGAGGACGAGGAAGAACTTGATTTCTCGGCTTGTTCCGCTTTTGTGACGCTGCCACTAGTTTGTCATGAGTTAGTCATGATGTTTCACATTTTCCCGACAGCTTTCGGCGAGAGCCTGTCCAGATTATAATGTGTAGAACTAAATTCAGTGTGATACACATACAGTATTAATCTGGTATGAGCAAGGTTAGAATTACCACTCTCCACATTTCTTGTGAATGCTTTTGGAAGCATTCTGACCTTAGCTTCAGTTCAGTAAGCTAAGAGCACAGAGGCAGCAGAGGGCTGGGCTGAGAACCACTGGCTTTGGACACAATGGACCATTTGTATCTTGGAGAGAAATAGCATTCATAATGTATGATTAAATTACAGAAATGTACTGAAAATTGTATTTGTTGAACTTTTGGTATTTTGTGCCAAAATGGCTACAGGACGCTGCTGGGTCCAACATGGCGTCTTGAATGCAGGAGAGAATAAAGACAAGCATGCAAGCACGTTAAAAATACAACTCATGGGTAAATGTGAAGGGAAACAATTCTCTCTTTAAGGTCAATCTTCCTTTAAATCACCCTTGTAGTGAGGCCCGATGGCTAACCTCTCTGCTGCTCTGCTTGGTACCTCGCCAACATAATCTACTCTAAAATTATGGATTGATTTTTTGTTTGGGGAGAGGCAGGGAATTGCACGATGTTGAACAATGTAGTTTAGAGCCTTAAATATAACCAATATGAACCTAAATTGTTTTATATTTACCTAAATTTCCCCAAGGTGGTTACTGCTGGCAGTGACTGGCTGATATGTAAGGTCAACATTAAGAAGTGATAATTTCCAAACATTTTAAACATCTCCATTGTTTAGACATGACTGAAGTCTGTGTTTCACTCCTTTGTCTAAAAAAGAGGTGTCTTCAAGTGAATTGAAAGATATACCAAGTGCACTGCTGTGATCATTCAAAAAGTTCCACCACACCTTAGATTAGTCTGTGAACCGTAACACCAGGTCTGTCTCACTCTGACAGATTGGTTATTGATTGGTTATTGAAGTGACCAGATGAGAATGGCACATGCACTGTTCGCACTGTACACAGAACCTCAGGAGCTCAGGGCTTTTGGTGGAGTTCTTTTAATAATCTGAACATGAGAGGCTGGTGAGAGGTGCTTCTCTGTCTTCTGTCTTCTCACGTTTAGAGTGTGTTTGTCCCAGACCGGCTCGTGCAGTGCAGAAGTGTGCAGAGCATGTTTTCAGGAGTGGTGTGTAGTTGAGTTGCTCTTCAAACAAAGTTCTTCTGATCAAACAACACCGTGGTTCTCTGGGCTCCTCCGCCAAAAACAGTCAGGCCACATCATTGGAAGGACACGCAAAACAGTTGGTCAGAACTTGGTTTTATCTTCCAAAGTGCACAAAAGTTTGATTATTCTTCATTCTTTTAATTCGTCACGACTTGATTATTGTAGCTCTGTTTTGACCTGTTTTAATAAGACGCTCTAAACAGAAAACTCAGTGTCCCACATCATTCATTCATTTTCTACTACTTCTTCCCATCAGGACTCGCGGACTTCGTCACACATCACTCTGCTTTTATTATCCCTCCACACAGTAAATTTCCAAGAGTAAAAATGCCAGTGTAAGAGTTTATTTACTCTATAAGAGTCTTTATCACAAAAAATTGAGTAAAACGCCCTCTAGCGCCCTTGTTAAAATCAAGTGTAAGCGCATTAGAGTAAGAAGTTGCACTGAGAAGCTCCTCCCCCTCAAAACGGCTCTTTCAAACTTTCAAGTCCGACACACATCTCAAGTAAGTACTAGTTTGGCTATTTCAGCTAGATTGCTTGTCTAAGTGTGCAAAAATGGCTGGGTATAGTATATTTATTAATATTTATGGAATATCAAGCAGTTTATTCGAGCCAGCATGAGTTCGCTAGCTTACCTCGGAGGAGGAAAAACGAACATTTAGACTAGAAATTTGAAAATGGTTTCCACTGAAAACCTTTTTTTTTAAGGATTTACTTTGGGTGACTGCTTTCAGTTATCGCCATCGCCAGGGAAAAAGCTTTTCAGATTTTTATCAATGCTGACAGTGACCATGAAGTAGTTATTATAATGCTGCTGCTGCGTTTGCAGCTTATCTTCTCTGTCTCCGGTTATTTCCTGGTCACCATAAATGTATTGCTTTACTAGTCTAAACTCGTAATGTGCAGAACTTGAAAATATGTTTGACACCGAATTTTACAAAAGATTTTCGCTACTTTTATTATCGTATTCCTAGTTCCATTACTCCCCCCAATCTTTAGGGGGCAGTGTGATGGCGCGTTTCTCCCAAAGTGAAAGACGGGGTTTAATGTTCATTAAAAGTTGATTTTCGGACATATTCTGGCTTTAAACTAAAAGACTCTTCGCTTTTCATGTCATTTTTCAAAGCGGAGAAAGCAATTAAAACTGTTAGTCACGGCCATCCACTCTCGTCTGTAGAAGCGCTAGCAGAGGAGCTAACGTTAGCCTTCCTTGCTAATGGGAGGTCGTAGGTAAGGTTTACGCTGTTTTTACTCCACCGGTCATGCAGGAAAAAGTGTCCAGTGCCTACAAGGACAAACGTCTCCAAAACATCGCGGAAACTCTGCCAGCGGTTTATAAAATGGTGTTTGGATGCAGACAACGAGCTGCGTGCTAAACTAAAAATAGTCTTGTACACTGCGCACTCATCAGTGGCTTCAATGACTCACCATAAACGGTTTAATCACAGTTTATGGTTTAGACAAAGACAGTAAGGAGTAAGGTAATTTTGCTATTATAACCAGGAAGAAAGACTGAACTTGTCCTTTGGTCTGTGGAGACTGACTGTTTCCTCTCAATCGCTGCAGTAAACATAAATCACCACATTTGTTTAGACAATGTCGTCACAATAATTACTAACCCTAACGAGATTTTTTTTTTTTTTTTTTTTTTTTTTTTTAATAGTATTTGACATAATAGTAAAAACATGTGCTATCTATTAGAGCCATCACTTACCCTGAGCATGTAAGGATAAAACATAATCATGCCACATTATATTGAGTTATATCATATCCTATCAAGATTTTTGTTGTGCTTTCAGTAATGGTGGGAGTAATTTTATATAATGTTTGTTATTTGAAAAGATGCATAAATGTAATATTGTATATAATGTTTACAGTAAAAAATGTTATAAAAGAGCTTATTGAAATATAAAGGTTCTGCACTTTTGTGATACATTTTGCAAACATCTCACTCTTGATCTGATCATTAAACTTCAACTAATACTACATGTTTCAACACATTTCTGTTGGATTGACATATTGTCTGACTCTCACTATTGGGATACGAGATATTATTTTTTTGTCAATACCACTCAGCCCCTGAGCTCACTGCCGTCTTGACAATATTCAGCTTACTATGCTCATATAATTTGTAAAATGTCTTGTTATTTAAAACAATTGTGCTGTCTTTTCACAGGGAAAATGTTGCTTAAAGTTAAAATGGGCAACATCCAAAAGTTTGTTCGAGTAGCTGAGCCGAATTTGAGAGGGTTTTTGGATGCAGGTAAGTAAATGACAAGTCACATTGGGTGAAATCCTTAAATGCTCATTTGGCATTACTAGAAAAATTAAACAAGAAGTACAGGAACAGCTGAATGAACAGGTCACATTTTATTTTAAAATTGTTCATGCACCATTTTTCTTTCTGTATAGCATTTATCAAGTTTGGAGTTCCTGCTGTGACCGAGGGTGTTCGGGTCCTCGACAGCTCGGGAACTGAGATCGATGATGATGTGTTTGAGGATGTCGTGAAGGATCCTCAAACTGGTGTTCTAACCATCACGTATGATGCTGGTTCGTATAAAAACTTGACCAGATCATTACCATGTCAGCACTGTTAACTTTTTTTCGCTCACTGATGCTCTTAGAACATGGTTTAATTTTTTGTCATTCTTCTTTCAAAGTGGATGTAGAGACTGCAGTCTCTCCAGAACCATTCGCCTCTCCGCCCAGCAGTTCTGACTCCCAGGACACAATCATCCTTCCAGTTAGTCCTGCTACGAAGCGCCAGCGAATGGATAATGAGGCTAAGCATGTATAATTTCATTCACTGTTTTTTGAAAATGCTTGAATCTAGTACACACGCATCGTTCATTCATGTTCACACATTTTTAAATGTTTGGCGCTAAAGCCTCATTTCCTCTTTCTTTAAGTTGGTGAAACAAATTCTTTCCCAAAAGCCTGGAGGGGAAAGAATAATGATGGAGTACAATCGAACAAAGTCTTTAGCAGATGACACCCGGAATGGTCAACATTCTTGCAGCTGACATGACAGAGAAAAATGGGTAAGTTTATCTTTTATCTGCAAGGTTTTTGGACCAAAATGAAACTGAAATTATGTTTATTGTTGCAGCACATCTCCACCCCGACAAGTGAAGGAAAAATACGCCAGAGGGATTGTGAACTTGTTCCATCTCAGTGACCCCTTTTCAGAGAATGGACATGTTAGTTGCATATTTTACTGATTTAGCCTTTTCTCTAACCTACTCTTTATTTGCTCAATATTTATTATTTTCAATATTTTGACTTTCTTTTTTGTGATGTCAAGGAACATTATTATGATGGTAAAAGTGACAGTGGATACCTGGCTTGGAGGATAAAATACATTCAGAGATCCAATGCTAAAGAAAGAAGATCAACAGAAGGTAACTTAAAGGTGCACTATGCAACTTTTGTGGTGCGGAGCCAACCCACTACCTGCTATACTGTGAAATATTCAGGCAGACATCTTTGTGGAGAGAAGCCGGTACTGGACCTTTCGCATGAAAAGTTATACAATGCACCTTTTTAAAAATGTGTGATGTTTTAAGTTTGATTACAGTATTTATTGGTGTGTTCTAGCCTCTGCTGGAGGAGTGAGTCCTGAACTGTTGGGAGGACCAGCTGCCAGACATGAGTCCCAACATCTCCCAGAGGAATCCCTGAGTGAAGAAGAATGCCGTGAAGCCATGTCACTGATGAGACATTCAGCTGACGAGAACACTGTGAAGAAGAAAATGAAGCAAACCTTTGCACATCGCCGCAAGATGGTCCTTGATCCTCAGATGTCAAGCAACATACTGTCACATTTTCCTCGATTCAAAGACATCAAAGGCCTGGTAACTATCACAAATGACAATTGTAAATGACTGTAGTGGTCTAAAAATTATTTTTTACGTTCAAGAGTCACTTTGTTTCAGTTGTTCCCAGATTGTTCCATTAAAGAAAATAATCTAGTTATTAGGTCAATATAACTTACATTTTTATTTGGAAAATTAATTCTGTCTTCTTCTTAATATTAACATGTGTTTTTCTTCTAATAAGACAGATGCAAAAGCTAGGAGCTCATTTACCTGACATGTTGCAGCAGCAGGACTTCCGCCTTCGTCAGAGGTGATTTCTGACCACACTTGGAAACAACATCTGATAAGAGACGCGTCACACCATCAGACATCACCTCTGACCAAGGCGCAGGTCTTGCTGCCAATACATGTCAGGTAAATGAGCTCATAGCTTTTACATGTCATTTTCCGTGTTTTGAGACTTCCCAGTGCCGTCAGCAGAGTGAGCCCTGATTTTATTTATTTATATTATTTATTTATTTATTTGATTGACTTATTTTTGAAGCTTTGAAATGTTTTTCGATAAATATTGTGATTTAACATGATACGAATATAACATAATGGTCCACAAGCATTGCAGATAAGAACTAATATAGAAGACAACATAACAATTGTTTAATCTAAAAGCATCAGCTTAAAATGATTTTAGGTCTGAGCTTTTTTTTTTTTTTCTCTCAATGTAGATTGAACAAGATTTTGTTCTGATGTTTGGCGAGGATGCATCAGGCAAGCTTCTGGAGAAATGGCCAACAATATTCAAGGAGAAGATAATCAAGCAATGCAGAAGGCTTCCATCCACCAAAGAGCTGGACGACCTCTTACTGGCTGCAGATCCTCAGGACTATGATGCTGAAGGTGCTGACTTTGGTAAGTTATTAAATTATTTTATTTACATCTATTAAATTTGCCTTAAAATGTCCTCAGTGGAAATTAAAATGCAATACCAACTGTACCAGTTTGAGAAATGTCAAAGTGTAACTGTATATCATTTTAGCTTTGTTTTTTTCTTCAGGCTGGGATAGTGACTTTGCCTCTATTCTGCTGCTTCTGCATCTTGTTCCACCCACTGCTCAAGGCCGTACGAAACCGGGGAAGATGTCAGCATCTCATGCGGAAAAACATCTTGTGATCTTCAAGAAGGTGTGCATATTTCGTTTCCATGTTGTTGCTCACATTGTTAGAATATATAATTTCTCCTTTGATATTCTATTCAGGTTGACCACACC
This sequence comes from Rhinogobius similis, assembly GCA_019453435.1. Lineage (NCBI taxonomy): Eukaryota > Metazoa > Chordata > Actinopteri > Gobiiformes > Gobiidae > Rhinogobius > Rhinogobius similis. Next base: position 28,911,967 of record CM033621.1, read on the forward strand.
TTTTTTTTTCCCCCAAGATTAACGTTATGCCTGCGTTCAAAAGCAAACATTTTTTCCTGTGTTTTCTTTTAGAATGGGACAAGTATAAACGAACATCTCGACACCATCACATCAAGCACTCAGCCATACCTCCTCGCAGTTGGCACTCAGAAGAACAGGATCAGCCAGTACTTCATCATCCTAGACAAGACCGCCATCCCTTGTATGTCTAACTCCTCTTTAAGTGCTTTTGATGAACTGTTCAAGGCGCATTTTGTTTTTAGCACGTCATTCCACACCATGTTGTACAACATGTACACATTCATTCAAACTACAATTTACAATATTGATGTTGGCAAAGTGAAGGAGAGGCCTCGTATTGCAGAAATAAGAGCAAGGTTACTTCATTAGTGTTACTATGAAGTGCTATGTTTGCCAGGCAGAGTTCAAGAGTTCAAATTTGCTTGTTAGGCATATTAAAATGTTCCATGGGTTTCTTCCAGGAAGAACCCTTCGTCTTAGATGTGTTGAGACTGGATGTGGTCGTGTTTTTGGTTCCTTCTCTGGGTTTAGGAAGCACTTGAATGCCAAGCACACTGGCTATCCTTCACCAGCTGTCGTCTTGCCTGATGCAGATGTGGTCTCTGATGTTGCCGTCAATAGTCAAAGTGCGGTACATTTGGTTACTATGGAAGAGATTGCCTCAACTTCAGATCAGCTTCAACCATCTAATAAGAGCACCCTTGATATGTGTGCCTCTGCAGTTGCACAGCTTAAGGCAGCTGGTTTAAGTCAGTCAACCCTGAACAGTTTTGTTTCTTGCATGGAGGAAGCTTTTTCTGAAATCCATGACCAGGCTAAACATGCAGCTTTACAGTGCTTGTCTTCACAGGATGTAGAAATTAGGAATAGCATTGAGCAGTCCTTCCAGAAGCTTGAGAATCCATTTACAGCCATAAATTCAGAAAGTAAACGAGTAAAACATTTCACTGAAAAATGGAGAACTGTTGAGCCCGTACAAAAGGTTCTCGGCACACGGTTTGACAGTAGGAGAAGCAAAGCTACTGGTACCTATGAGCAAGTTGTTGTTACTGACAAATTTGCATACATTCCTGTTTTGGAAACTCTAAAAACAATTTATCTAAACCCTAATCTGGCAGTCATTTTAAACGGTCCACATGTTCAAAGAGAAGGCATATATTCTGACATAATGGATGCCGCCTATGTGAAAGAAAATCCTCTCTTCTCTCAGAAAAAAGATGCCTTACAGATTCAGTTGTTCTATGACGATTTTGAAACCGCAAACCCTCTTGGTTCTAAAAAGGGCGTACACAAATTGGGTGCCATTTATTTTACATTGAGGAATATTCCCCCACTTTATAATTCTTCTTTATCAAATATTTACTTGTGTGCTTTGTTTCATGCTCAGGATATCAAGCGGTATGGTTTCAATTCCATACTCGAGCCTCTTGTCAGTGATATTAAAATTCTTGAGAGTGAGGGTCTTAAAGTTTCTTCCGATCGTGTAATTTATGGAACAATAGTTCAGGTCACAGGGGACAATCTTGGCTTGCATGGTATTTTTGGTTTTGTTGAGTCATTTGGGGCTCGCTACTGCTGTCGCTTCTGTCTTCTTGAAAAAGAAAAATTCCAAACTGTATTTTGTGAAGATAATCCTGAAGTAAGATTAAGGACTGTTGAGCTACATGCACAACATTCTCAAACTGTGGACACAGACTCTACACTGTCTCATGTCTTTGGTGTAAAACGCAAATGTTTGTTAAATTCACTACAGTATTTTAACACGGCAGAGAACTTTGCTGTAGACATCATGCATGACATCCTAGAAGGCGTTGGGCAGTTTGAACTGAAGCTTATTCTCCAGTACATTCAAGAGAACCACCTTAGTGCAGAACAGCTTGCAAGTCGAATACATGCTTTTGATTATGGTTACAATCAGCAGCGAAATCGTCCACCAGGAGTCAAATTGTGTGATGGAAGCAATGATTTGGGACTTAACGCTATACAGTCTTGGTGCTTACTGCGCAACTTGCCGTTAATGTTTGGGGATTTGATTGAGAGAGGAGATGAGCATTGGGATCTTTTACTTTTGCTTCTCCAAATTGTCAATATCATATTTTCTCCTGTCATTTCTGAAGGTATGACAATATACCTAAAACATTTAATCGCAGATCATCATAGGCTTTTCAAACACCTATTTCCAACTGTGAATCTCCTTCCGAAGCATCATTTTATGCTTCACTATCCCCGTAGCATAAGGAAAGTTGGCCCAGTTCTTCATTTGTGGTGCATGCGCTACGAAGCCAAACACAACTTTTTTAAAAAACAGTTGAAAAGCTTTAAAAACATCACACTGACTTTAGCCCGAAAGCACCAGAGCTGTATGGCTTTGTGCCATGAGTCATTTACCAAAGAAAAGTTGACTTTAGGTCCAGGAAAGCTCACCACACTCTTTGAGATGAAAGAAGGTCCAGACATTGCTTCCAAGTTGAGATGTGAATTGTCAACAAATGTATTTTCAGCCAAGTGGGTTAAATGTCAAGGTACAGAATATCGTCCTAACTCTATTGTTTGTACTGAAGTAATCTCAGGATTGCCTGTGTTTTGTATGATCAAAGCTATTTCTGTGATAAACGAGACTGTTGTTTTTTTTAGTGAACTGATGGAAACTGTCTATTTTGACCAACATTTCTATTCTTTTAAGATCCGACAGCATCCAGACAAAATTTTAAAAGTTTTTACTGTGAATGAGCTGTGTTACTACAAGCCATTTGATGTTCAAATGAAGTATGGAACATTGGATTCATCCAAGTTCATTGTACCCTACTGTCATTTTCTTCCGTAGGTCCTTGTTCAATGTTTTAAACATGATGTTTTAACATCTTAATGTTTTACCAAATTAATAATAATAAAAACATTAATATACATATAAATTGTGGTTTATTTATTCTGTAGCAAGTAATAATTTACACTGCAAAATTAGTGAAATTGACTCTTGGAAGAGTAATGACAAGAAGTAAAACATAACTCTCAAAAAGAGTAATTTAAACTCTACAAAAATAATTAAAATTACTCTGACAAGGATTATTATTAGCTCTGTAGCAGAGTAAATTATCAACACTACTTTTAGTACTTTTCAGTCTGAGTAGAGTAAATAAACCCTCAGAGTAACATTCAGAGAACACTGATCAGTGTCAATATCTTACTCTAAAAGAGTAAATTTGACACTGAAATTATTTACTCTGAAGCTAGAGTAAATGTTACTCTGTACAGATAAGGACCATATACACTCTGAAATAGAGTAAAATTTTACTCTTTAAGTGTCAAATTGACACTGAAAAATTTACTGTGCACCAACTTCCTGTAAAGTTCAGGATTGATTTTAAACTTAAGTTGTTACTTTTAGAGCACTTCCCTGTGAATCCAGTCAGAACCCGCTTGTAGTCCCAAAAACAAGATTTGAAATTCAGGGTCTCTAGCTTTAGGTCACCTGGGTCATGTTTTAAGTTTGTTTATTCTCCTATTTCCTCTACTATTCTTTTGTACTCTTATCCATGGAAAGTGCTATATTAGTTTACCTACTTCAGTGTCGCACACGCTGCACTTGGTGTCTATTGAACAATCACTAGTAATCCTGATATGTTTCCCATTTATGGTCTTGGACAAAGTATCAAGTATTGTTAAAAGTATTTATTTGAGTCCTGTAAAATTATCCTGGATTTTATTATCTTACCTATCTTTTATTGCTTCTGGGCAAACACAGGGTCCAGTGCGTGTGTTCTCCTCTTTAGACCTTAGTTCAAAAAGAATAAAGCCAGACCAACATGCTGGCAACAGGCAAAGGTTATCTTCTCAAGCGCTCATTGCAACATTTGTTGACTTTAGAACAATGCATCTTTAAAACAGAATTGAAGAAGGACTTGCAGATTTCAGCAAATATGTTTTCAAAATGCCTAATTATGACATTTATTACCAATAATTCTGTCATCACCATTGACAATCCATTATTCTACCCTGAAATTCACCCAAATTCTCGTCTGCATTTTAATGACACAACATGGCCGCCGTCCCAGTACCAATTTGTTAGCGCTGAAAAGCCTGTGCCCACCTCTGCCTCTCATCTCGGGGCCTGGGCGCTCCTCCTCCGCCCGTCTGTCCAGGTTGGCACCACTACAAAGCCCCGAGTATTTGGCGGGCGGTGGGTCTGCATGAGGAGAGCGAGGGAGCGCTGATCAGAGGAGAGCAGATCACTCAGCCTGCCACCGACTTGGCTCCGAGCGCGGGGACAGCCTCACTACAGATTAGCCCGCAGCGCTAACCTGTACCGGCGCGACCCTTGGCGAGGAACATCAATGGCAGAGAGGCTCCCGGCGGACGGTAAAGGCATATGTTCGCGTGGCAGATCAAATTCAAACGCTGACAGTAAGGTGGTTTCATCCTGGGGCTCGCCGCGCTCACTGCCACCTGGCCATAGCCGCGTGTCTCCGCTCATCGTCGTCCTCGCTGGAGATAACGGCGTGTGAGCCCAGAAAGCCTCCTCTGCAGCTCCACACCATATGCCTCTTTGGAGCTGTGCGCATAATATATTCCACACTTTACGTTACGTCTGCCAAAGTTGGGAAGTTTTATAAAAGCTTTAAATCACTTGGACTTTTTGTTAGGACTTTTCGAATTCAGCCAAAATACAAAATACCTCTAAAACTCTATAACAGAGGAAGAGCTAACCCAACTGTTCTCTGTGCAATGATGAAAAAAAGTAAGTTAAAATATGTGAAGAATGTTGTATAACTTTAAAGAAGACATATTTTGCTTTTGATGTTGCTGATACGTTATAATAATCTATGACACCTGTGGATCATTATTATATATTTTGGACATTTGGACAAAACACAACATTGAATGAATACGACAGAAATAAGTTAATGACTTCTGGGCACAGATTTTGGCCGGCCCCTTCACAGTACGACACACAGGGCCACACCACATGTTTGTATTGATACCGCGATACCAGGATACCATGATACCATATTGATACTATCGATACTTCACAGAGGTCTGACCCAGTGGTCCCCTGCCTTGTGATAAAAATTACAACAACTTTTATTGCTGACAAGTATGTCCCCATTTCCTGTCATTTCTTTGGGAGTTTTAATATTTTGTTTGCACAAATTATTTTTATGACTTGATGACCACTCAAGGGTTCCCCGCACCCCAGGTTGGGATGCACTGGTCTGACCCAATGGGTGAAGGCATTCTAATTAATATTTGTTTAAAGAAGGTTTTCAAGAGTCTCTAAAGAGCATTCAGAACATGATGCTGCTGTATCAATATTTGCATAACATTTTGTCGATATAGAAATACTTCAGTAACGACAGTTCCATCCCTTTAGTAAACGCCATGAGAACGTGTCGCTCTGGACGACCTCGACTCTGGACGACCTCGACTCAGGACGACCTCGACTCAGGACGACCTCGACTCAGGACGACCTCGACTCTGGACGACCTCGACTCTGGACGACCTCGACTCTGGACGACCTCGACTCTGGACGACCTCGACTCTGGACGACCTCGACTCGGGACGACCTCGACTCGGGACGACCTCGACTCTGGACGACGACTCAGACTCCACCCCTCGACTCTGGGCGACCTCGACTCTGGACCCACCTCGACCGACCCACCTCACCGACCGGGGCGACCTCGACCGACTCGGGGCGACCTCGACTCTGACCCACCCCGACTCTGACCCACCTGCGACTCAGGGCGACCTCGACTCTGGGCGACCACCGACTCAGGGCGACCTCGACTCAGGGCGACCTCGACTCAGGGCGACCCCCGACTCTGACCCACCTCGACTCAGGGCGACCTCGACTCTGGGCGACCTCGACTCTGACCGACTCTGACCCACCGACTCTGGACGACCTCGACTCTGGACGACCCCGACTCTGGACGACCTCGACTCTGGACGACCTCGACTCTGGACGACCTCGACTCAGGACGACCTCGACTCTGGACGACCTCGACAAAGGACGACCTCGACAAAGGACGACCTCGACAGCTGCAGGTCAGCGAGAGGATTTTTTGAATTTGTATTGAATCACCACTTACATATTACCAATGTAAAAGGTCTTTCTTTCTTTCAACCTAATAAATATTTTAACAATTTAACAGCTGTCTTTACTATAGATATTACTTTTTTGTTTGTAGCTTTATGTTTTAGTAAAAGTTAGACTTGGCTTTGAAACACACAGACTCTAACTTTCACAGAAGCGTCTTTAACATGTTGCCAGTGGCACCTTCAGCTCACTGACCTCAGAGTGATTACAGCATGATACGGACAGAATTGGGGCAGAAGGGGCACAATGACTGTTCTACCGACCAGAACCAGGCACCGTTGTGCACAGAGCCTACTCATAATACTGCATTATATTACAACATGCTGACATCAAGCAGTCGGAGTCATTCATTTCTCTTTCAGGTTTGTTTTTGATGAAGAAATAACATTGAATAAATGAATAAAAGCTCAAACAGGTCAATGCTGCTGAAGTTTAGAAGGATCCAATGACGTCAATGCACTTGCACACATGCTGCTAATACTCTTCCTCCTTGTGAAACCGCCCTGCTCTCCCTTAAATAACACATTAGAACACGCTCTTTATGAGTTGTTTATTGGCTCAGCTCTAAAATAGGTGACCCGGAGCCACCATGTGGTCAGGCAAGCGTAAATCTAGCCCGCGCTAAAGTACGAGGCTAACGAGGTGAGCTAACCCAGGCAGGCTGCGCTGGGAGTCCGGGTGCTTCTGGTGCCCCTGCTCAGAGGCACAGGGGCAGTGGCTCTCATTTTCACACCCCAAACCGAACCCGAGCCGCCGAGGTGATACGTGTGAGCCGAGCCAGCTGCCCCTCTCAGATTTATAACGCCATGTGGTTCTGACTGGAGCTGTTACTAGAAGTGGCTTTGTTTTTCACCTACGTAATGTAATGTGCAGAGTGCTACTTTGAGCCCCGCTAATGCCTTTTAATGTGATGGAGTTAATAAAGGAGGAGATAAAATTGGTTTATGGTTGTGTCGGTATTCATTTAAACTGTTTTTAGACATTTAGGCAATTATATTACTGCCTTACCTTGCTAGCATGCTTTTCTTATTTTCAGAAGCATATACAATTGGACTGGATATGAATGAATCAATATGGTCTGTATCAATAAAAAAGGCTTAAGAGTGAAAAAGAAAAGGAAAAAAATAGAGAGAAACAAGGCAGACTTTGCTGAATCGAAGAGTGAAGCACTAAACTGTGGAAATCTGAGGAGGGACAAGTTTGATTTTGTTTGTCTGACCCATGAGATCTGTTTCATAAAGTAGTTCTGAACAAAACAAAAAAAAAAAGAAAGAAAGAAAAATAGTTCCTGTAGCCCGCGTGCTTACTGATCTAAAACTAACCCACATTCACTCATACACATACTCTCATTCATACAACACACACTATTGTACAGGTTTTTAGTGATAGGACCTTCTTGCTGTGAAGTGAGAGTGCTAACCGCTGCACTACCATGCCGCCCCACTAGTTAGAGCTTTTGATCCAAGAGCGGTGCTTGGGCCAGTGTGAACACAACAGTCTCATTAAACCATTGCTCCGTGAACGCCTCAGACAGGTGTGAGCTTCTCCTGCCGCTCAAACACCAGTGAAGATGCTCTTAAACTGCAGGTCCACGTCCATGTTTTTCTTCTTCTCGTGTACGGACAGGCCATGGCTCATGTGAAAGCTCAGAACCTCCAGAGCTCTGAGCTGAACCAGGACTGGCTGCGAGTGCTGGGGTTTAGGTAGTGACCACTCTGAGGCCTTTAGGGTTTAAACGACTGCTCAGGAACTGGCAACACAAATGAGAGACTTGTGTGAGACTCATTCTACTTCATCAAATTATAACACATAACAACCAGGCCGCAACGTTCGATCTTTTTGTAAGTAAGAATAAATCTGCATTACAACTGTTCTCAGTAAAAGCTATTCTTGATTTGAACATGTTTACCACAGAACTGTAGAACTTTAAATAATGCATACACTTAAAACCACGACTTTCTTTCAGTCCGGTGTTCCCTCATCAGGAATAGTGTTAGCACTCAACTGGCAGCAGGGGAAACTACCCACTGAAATAGACAAAAGCTACCCCGACATGCTAATGTAAGCACACAGCTGTAAGGAAGGAGGCAGAAATGAGTCCGTGATGATTTATGGATTTAAAATGACTGTTTTTTGAGGCTCAGAAATGAGGAGCTCATAAACAGGATTAATGAAACAAGCCTGAAAGAAGCTAAGCACAACTCTCGGTACGTTTTTGAAGCGGGAACAATGACATAACATGGTTAAAAGCTCAGACAAGTACATTTTGCACAAATATGTTTCCTTTAAGTTGGAAACCAATAAAGCAGAGAACAACATCCACATCCAGAACACACTGTCATTCTGTTTATCCGATTAACCCCTGTGTCCATGTACACCCAATGTTTTAAGGCTTCATTTTGACTTCTTTTGGAGGAGAAGAAGTGTGATTTTTGGAATGGAATAAATTTGAGAGATTATTTTACATCTAGTGCACCTCTTGAGACGTGAAAACAGCATCTTGAAGTGCAATTAGCATATCTTTAACAGAATCAGTGTTCGTGAGTGATAAAGTAGCACGCTCAGATAGCACCACACTTATGTGTATAAATTACAATAATTTACACATTTACAACCTTGTTTATTAGCATATATTTCGTACTTCAATTCAACGGCGCTTGATAACCATTAAATCAGTCTTTAATTTGATGTGTTTTCCACTTGAGCCGTCTGCTGTCTATATTTAAAGGTGTAAATCTCATCTTGGTTTTCCAAACATCTGACAATGCAGATCTAATCCAAGAGAACATGCCAGAGTTATGTCCCCACTCATTTTAGGCCCTGCTCTTTAAGTGGACCGGCTGCACTCAACACCACGTCTAACCGGACCCCCCTCCCCTCCACCGCCTCCAGTGCCCAGGAGAGGGGCGCTTTGGGGGGGGGGGGGCGCAGAGGAGGCGGCAGGTGGACAGTGGGTGATAAGACTCTGGTCACTCTTGTGGTGGTGGCAGTTTCCAGCCGGACTCGCTCTCAGTGTTTGTCTGGCCGTCCTGCCCCTCCGTCCGTCCCCCTCACCCCTCTGTCCGCCCCCCTCACCCCTGCCCTCTCAGCAGCTGGAGGTGATGCACTTGTCAGCAGAGGGATCGGGTGTCCGGAGCGTGACGCATGCCTTTACAAGCTCCCGCATGTTCACACTCACACCATGTCCGAGCCACAGTGGACCCTGGACACATCCGCTAAGAACAGGCTCTGGTGTCAGCAGAGAGGCCCCAGAGCTGAGGGGGGCTCTGTGGGGGTGAGTGGTGCTGGACAGGTTCTAACCTCCTTATTAAATGTAAACATTATAATGTGCCAAACATCATCCAGACCATGTTTTTTTCTAAATCAAGCATCTCCAAATGTCCTTTTCAATATGAAGGATCTGGTCTGATAAGTACTTTATGCTCTGAGCTGACTAAGCCCCGCCCTCAGGGAGGAGTTTTACCCTGAAACTGCCCTGTCTTTGTTTGCCTGTTTTGGCACAATCCTGTTCTAGTCTGACTTGAACTCCCTCACTGTTAAGCACCTGATTAGCATTGGATTGGCTTGTTTTTGTACTTGACCGAGGTCAAAAGACACAGCACCAACAAATGAAACCTTAAACCAGCATTTCTGTTCAAAGAAAGAATCTATTTTATCCTGTTTAAAATCTGCTCCTCGCTGCCTTCAAACGAGTGGCTTGTGCTTTTAGATGGAGACGCACGACTGATTGTGATGCAGATACAATTATTTACGAACAGGCTTTTTGGTCTAAATGTAACACTCCACGGGGCCCACTTGACCGCCTCAGTGAATATTATACACTAGATCGCTCTGTTTTTGTGATTGTCCAGATGA
>CM033621.1:28924433-28946933 GCA_019453435.1 Rhinogobius similis
GGGGACAGAGGAGGGGACGAGGGAGAGAAGGGGACAGAGGAGGGGACGAGAGAGGGAAGGGGATAGAGGAGGAGACTAGAGAGAGAAGGGGACAGAGGAGGAGACGAGAGAGAGAAGGGGACAGAGGAGGTGACGAGAGAGAGAAGGGGACAGAGGAGGGGACGAGGGAGAGAAGGGGACAGAGGAGGGGACGAGAGAGGGAAGGGGATAGAGGAGGAGACTAGAGAGAGAAGGGGACAGAGGAGGGGACGAGAGAGAGGAGGGGACAGAGGAGGGGACGAGGGAGAGAAGGGGACAGTGGAGGGGACGAGAGAGGGAAGGGGATAGAGGAGGAGACTAGAGAGAGAAGGGGACAGAGGAGGGGACGAGAGAGAGAAGGGGACAGAGGAGGAGACGAGAGAGAGAAGAGGACAGAGGAGGAGACGAGAGAGAGGAGGGGACAGAGGAGGAGACTATGTTAAAATTCTTGAAAATAAAGAAATAGAAAAGCCCCATTTGTGGATTATCTTAATGTATTTCTGTGGGAGGTCCGTGGACAGGGCCTCAGGTACAATCAGCTGAAGGTGGATTCCTTTATCTCGTCACAGTTTGTGGAAGTGAGAGGTAAAGTTTGGTGAGGCTACAACATTGTTAAGGGGTCAAAAGGTCATAAAATGGCAGTAGCTAAAGGCCCAAAATGTAAAGATATCTTTTTGATCCTATTTTTCTTTTTTCCTTCACTCCAGAGACATGCACTTTGTAAATGTGATTCAGGGGGGCTAGGGTTAGGGCTAGGGCTAAGGCTAGGGCTAGGGCTAGGGCTAGGGCTAGGGCTAGGGCTGGGGCTGGGGCTAGGGCTAGGGCTAGGGCTAGGGTTGGGAGCTGGGAGCTTGGGGGCTGGGGGCCAGGAGCTGGGGCTGGGGCCAGGAGCTGGGAGCTGGGAGCTGGGAGCTGGGAGCTGGGAGCTGGGGGCTGGGGCTGGGGTTAGGGGCTGGGGGCTGGGAGCTGGGGCTGGGGCTGGGGCTGGGGCCAGGGCTGGGAGCTAGGGCCAGGGCCAGGGCTGGGGGCTGGGGCTGGGGCTAGGGCTGGGAGCTAGGGCTGGGGCTGGGAGCTGGGAGCTGGGGGCTGGGGCCAGGGCTGGGGGCTGGGGCCAGGGCTGGGAGCTGGGGGCTGGGGCTGGGGCTGGGGGCTGGGAGCTGGGGCTGGGAGCTGGGGCTGGGAGCTGGGAGCTGGGGCTAGGGGGGTAATTATAATAGTAGTAGTACTTGTAGTAGTATTTGTAATACATGTGAAAATAAATAAATGTCAAACTTAATATGCATGCATTAATATATAAATGCATGTATTTATTTGCACATTTATATTTATTCTTAATAATATCTGGTCCTTCATAGAGCTGCAGTCTCAGATCCTCAGTCAGACCCAGACCAGACCCAGAGTCTGCACCTGGACCCAGACACTTTGAAACATTGTATCAGTTTGAGAGGCTCGGCCAATCAGAGCGCTGGGTTTGGAGGCTGCAGAAAGGCCGTGTGCACTTAATATCAGCTCCACAACTACAGGGACCTAAATATTATATGTTTCTGTATTATTTTACCTGTTTAAACTTGGAAGAGTTATAGTAGTAGTAGTAGTAGTAGTAGTAGTATTACTACTACTTGTAGTAGCATTTGTAATACATGTGAAAATAAATAAATGTCAAAAATGAATATGCATGCATACATAAATGCATGTATTTATTTGCACATTTATATTTATTCTTAATCATGTCTGGTCCTTCATAGAGCTGCACTTAGTCTCAGATCCTCAGTCAGACCCAGAGTCTGGACCTGGACCCAGACACTTTGAAACATTGTATCAGTTTGAGAGGCTCGGCCAATCAGAGCGCTGGGTTTGGAGGCTGCAGAAAGGCCGTGTGCACTTAATATCAGCTCCACAACTACAGGGACCTGGATATTATATGTTTATGTATTATTTTACCTGTTTAAACTTGGAAGAGTTATAGTAGTAGTAGTAGTAGTAGTAGTAGTAGTATTACTACTACTTGTAGTAGCATTTGTAATACATGTGAAAATAAATAAATGTCAAAAATGAATATGCATGCATACATAAATGCATGTATTTATTTGCACATTTATATTTATTCTTAATCATGTCTGGTCCTTCATAGAGCTGCACTTAGTCTCAGATCCTCAGTCAGACCCAGAGTCTGGACCTGGACCCAGACACTTTGAAACATTGTATCAGTTTGAGAGGCTCGGCCAATCAGAGCGCTGGGTTTGGAGGCTGCAGAAAGGCCGTGTGCACTTAATATCAGCTCCACAACTACAGGGACCTGGATATTATATGTTTATGTATTATTTTACCTGTTTAAACTTGGAAGAGTTATAGTAGTAGTAGTAGTAGTACTTGTAGTAGTAGTAGTAGTAGTAGTATTACTACTACTTGTAGTAGCATTTGTAATACATGTGGAAATAAATAAATGTCAAAAATGAATATGCATGCATTAATATATAAATGCATGTATTTATTTGCACATTTATATTTATTCTTAATCATGTCTGGTCCTTCATAGAGCTGCACTTAGTCTCAGATCCTCAGTCAGACCCAGACCAGACCCAGAGTCTGCACCTGGACCCAGACACTTTGAAACATTGTATCAGTTTGAGAGGCTCAGCCAATCAGAGCGCTGGGTTTGGAGGCTGCAGAAAGGCCGTGTGCACTTAATATCAGCTCCACAACTACAGGGACCTGAATATTATATGTTTATGTATTATTTTACCTGTTTAAACTTGGAAGAGTTATAGTAGGGAAGTTTTATTATTTGGTCTGTTTTGCCCAAAAAATAAAATATGCTTTAACTTTTTGGCTTGGTTCTTGCAATAATTGTGTTAAAGTTGTAAATGTCACATTATTGTTGTACAAATGGTCCAAACATTAAGCCTGAAAACCTCAGAACTGGCCTGAACGCAAACAGAACCTTTTAATTCTAAAGGAGCAATTTATAGTTTAAATGTCCTCACACTGATGGTAAAAAACTTTTTCTTAAATCTTGGTTCTAAAATTTTTTCAATGGAGTGTATAGCTCTGCATTTCCAACTAGTGTCCAAAAAGTGTATTGTTTTGTCCTTAAAAGACTGGGAAAGGCATGTCCTCACTTTGGGGGTCTTTAACTCTGTCCTCACTTTGTAGGGTTTGCGGGAATGTGTGCGCGCGCGTGCGTCCGTGCGTGCGTGTGTGTGTGGTGTGTATGTGTGCGCGTGTGTGTGTGTGTGCGTGCGTGTGTGTGTGTAAGTGTGTGTGAGTGTGTAAGTCTGTGCGTGTGTGTGTGTGTGTGTGTGTGTGTGTGTGTGTGTGTGCGGGGGGTGCTCCTGCGTTCCTTGCACATATCTTCATTATTCAGTTGTGGAGCACAGGGGGGACCCTGACCCTCAGACTGATGCACAAAACACTAAAACACCTCCTGCATCTGTTACATCTACATTACACTACTGTAAGTCACATGTGCTAAAACAGGGGTGGCCCTCAAGCCAAATTTGTTGGCCCCCAGGATCCCTGCTAAATTTATCCAGATTATCAAAAGTAGTAATTAGAAAGATTCTGCTATCAGAATTAAATAACAAACATTTTGATAAGATACTGACCTAAAATGTAGCCTTACTCAGGCTACCCAACTCAGCCAAAAAAATGTGGTCTCAAATGTCATCAGATGTAAAATCCTCTTCTTTGCATATAAAGCCATAATGGCCTGCCTGGAGACTCAACAATGATACCTCTCTATTTTTATGAGGACTGATAACAGTCTGGTCACCGTTTTCACCTCCTTAAGTTCAGATGGGCGTGACTGGCAGGTGAATTTACCCAATCAGGGACGTGCATGGATACATCCTCATGAGGAAAACAATGTCACAGAGGTCTGTAAAACCTCATGCATATCAAATTCAATGAGCTGAGCTTACAATTTTGTTCATTTGAAGTGAGAAATGTTAAATAAACTCTAAATAAATGTGATTGCATTGACTTTGACTCGAGACATGATGGAGGCAGTTGTGAGCAGACCCTCAGTGTATTCTGGATCCCAGGCAAAAATGACATGGCCCCATCCGACCTCAAAGATGCAATAGTAGAGTACCATCCAAACAGAGCACTTCACTCTCAAAATGTGGACTGTTGTTGGTCCTAGAGTCTGTAAAAGCACAGCAGGAGGTCCAGCGTTTATACCAAGCTCCTGTTATGAACCAGCTCCTGTTCATGTTAAAGACACACAGTCTCTACGTTTAAGATCAGGCTCAGAACACTCGTCTTTGAAATAGTTTATGGTGAGGACAGTTAGGAACAGAAATATAAACCTTCAGTGTTCAGGTCATGGCTCATGTTCAGCTCACTGAGCAGCAGAGGCCAAAGCACTGATCCATGATTGCTGCAGGTGAAGCTGGGCTTTATGTAGTGATGTTTTTGAAATTAGTGAAAGCAATATGAATGAATGAATGAATGAATGAGTTTATTTTTTGGCTGTCCATATACCAAACAAAATTATATACAATAGAGAAAAAAAATACACCTTGTTGAACAAGGCCAATAACGCACAATCTTTACTTCTTAAGAGCATGTTCCCATGATGCCAAGACGTGTGTTAAATGTAACATAAATGCTACAATTTTAAAATACACTTCCTAGTGATGTATCATAGGTTACATGCATACTCTCCTATGTATGATAGGTGGGCAAAAGAGCGTGGAGTAAATCCAAACTTAATTCAGCATGTATTTAAGACATAAGAACTGAATGCATAAACATGGATGCTTTGTGTTCATGAAGAAAATAACATGATGAGCAGCTAAACTGGCATGAAAATACCTCCTGTTCTGCATTTCCAGCACAGCGCCTCTCGTTGTTTGTCTTTTATAATAAGGAGACATTTAGGCTGTGCAGATGTGACACGTGTAGCTGTTGGCCTGGAGCAGAGTTTGTGTGAGAGCAGGAGACGCAGGAGCAGAGGAGCTAATGGTCCAGACCAGAATGGATCACGCCGCACCAGGATTGATGCTCCATGCTTGTTATTGTCTATTTCACAGCTGTGTGGGTTTGCTGACTCCATTCCTGACTGTTTATGATGCTATGTCCCTCGCTAAATGATCAACATTTATAAATTGAACTTACTTCTGCCAGTTATGTTAATGAGAACAAAACCCCAAAACAAATGTGCTAAAAGTCATTGTGAAAAAGTTCTATTTTTAATCTATTTTGCACACAATGGCCTTTGTATTGCCCTGCCCCCTGTTATTGCCGATGAACATTCTGCAAAAAAATGTTATACCTGAAAAGTGTGAACGTTATAATAAACACTCACTTCTGAATGTGTCTGTAATGGACTTCATGGTTGATGTTAGCATCAGGGGGTCTGAGGGGGATCCAGAGCTGCAAGAATCTGAACACCAGTCAAACAGAACAGACTTGTTGAGCGCCCACCGGTCGGCCCATCACCACGGGGCTGTTTCCTCTCGGGGTCAGCGCTGGTCAGGGGGCTGAGCCTGGAGCAGACTGGATCTGGTCCCTTGCTGTAGTGAGAGCAAAGACTCTATTTGGAGCAGTCTGATTTAAACGGGGTTCTCGTCGTGTGTCCTGTGCCACTTTAAGAAGGTGAAAATCACAAGGTTACAACATCTTTTAGGTTAAGAATTTTAGCTGTGCTTATACTTTGAGACCAGTTTTGTACTAACCCTAACACCAAATAATAATTACAAATAATGCTTAACATTTATTTTGTTTAAAAACAAAATGTACTGTTGTATTGTCCTCTGTCATGTTCTTCACTCTTTTTTTTTTTGCATTGTCTTAGATGTTGAAAAAGTCATGGGTGGACTCTGCATCCTAGAGGCCGAAGTAATAAACGACAACATCGTCAAACCTGCAGAAACAATCTTCCGGTAATCTAACAATCTAAGTCGAAATCGAAGATTTTTTGCAGAACAGACACAACAGCTGGACTGTGTTGCTTTTCACTTTCTTCTAAATCAAAGCAGTAATTATGTGTCCATGGTCCTGGTTTCAACAGAGCCATGGTCCGTCTGCCATCACTAAATATGTGGACATTAATGCCTACTACAAGGAATGCCCCGTCAGCTGCACACGCTGTGTAGGGAGTACCACGCTGAAAGTACATATTAAAGAACAGTGATGTCTCCCTTTAAAGCTTGTCTGGACAGTGGAGTAGAGACAAAGCCAAAGGCCAGTGTGAAAACCACAGCCTCATGTGTGGCGGCTCTGCAGGCAGCAGAACTGATGAACCCAGAGGCCCTGGACCAAGACATCTCAACCATTTATCCTCCAAAACCTTTCATACAATACCTGATGGCCCAAATTGCTGAGGAGAACACTGTGATGAAGAGAGAAACCCTCATCTTCATCTGTAGCACGGGAAACTACATGATCTGGAGATAAATGTGGCTCAGCAGGTGGAAAACATCTGTGAGGACGGCAGCTCAAAAGGAGACAACATCCACTTCTTCCCTGTTTAACCACTCTGTGCAGCCACAGCTGAGAAGTGATCACTTCAGAAGCCACGAAGAAAGCAGTAACAGAGGCAGAGGCAGAGACAGAGGCAGCAATGAAACCCACTCTATATCAAAAACAAATAAACAAATGTACTAATACTGTAGTATCGTTATCACCCCCCTCTACATAGAGCGCAGCAAAAGTTTTGAGAAAAACATCACTGAGTTTGTTGTGTTTCAAATAGAAAAGAAATATCAGAATTCACACAGCAGCTTTGCCAAGAATCTGGGTTTTTGCCTCAACATCAAATATGAGGGATTCATTTAACAGTCAGCTGTGGTCAGTGAGTCTGATAACACGACAGCAAAACCTGGTACCCTGTAATGCAGCATGAAAGGCTCCTGTGAAGGCTGCTGTAGTCCGCTGGGCCGTGTAGGATGTGCATTAAGCACTTAACACACAAAACATTAACAGTCAAGGCTAATTTGCAATATATTGAAACATGTAGCGGACATATTTGTTTGATAAATGCTTCTCATTCTGCAGACGTGAGTCTTCATCAGATGATGCTGTGGAAAACTGGAGCAACCTCGGAGTCACACCCAAAAAAGGACCATCCTGTCCCTGTGTCCAGAAGACTGAACACAGAGCCATCACTCTGACGTCATTCTTAAAACTACTATAAGTGACCAATCTTATTACAATAACATATATAGGAGAGAGAAGAAACTTTGGTTTTAAGTGATGCAGAGTGGGGAAATAAATAAATACATCTCTATAGAGAAGAACAAAATCTCATCAATTCAATCACTTCTTTCCAGAGAGCTGCAAATAATAACTGCAGCAGAAAATTCATTGTGTACATAGTGCACCTCATTTATTATTCCAATTGTTAATACAATTTCAATTGAGCATTGTAAGTTTATGTAGACATTGTTTTATTTCTTGTATGTTCTTCATTTACATATTATGTAACACTGATTAAATGGATTCATTTTATATTTTATGGATTGTTTGTATGTATGATTATTCATAAACAGAGCAGGAGGGATGTGTGACTGTGATGGTACGACAGGTGAGACATTAATCCAAACTCCTGGCCTGGAGAGCGTGCACGAGGGCCGGGAGAGCGTGCATGAGGGCCGGGAGAGCGTGCACGAGGGCCGGGAGAGCGTGCACGAGGGCCTGGAGAGTGTGCACGAGGGCCGGGAGAGCGTGCACGAGGGCCGGGAGAGCGTGCACGTGGGCCTGGAGTGCGTGCACGAGGCCTGTAAGAGCGTGCACGAGGGCCTTGAGAGCGTGCACGAGGGCCGGGAGAGCGTGCACGAGGGCCGGGAGAGCGTGCACGAGGGCCGGGAGAGCGTGCACGAGGGCCTGGAGAGTGTGCATTAGGGCCTGGAGAGCGTGCACGAGGGCCTGGAGAGCGTGCACGAGGGCCGGGAGAGCGTGCACGAGGGCCTGGAAAGCGTGCACGAGGGCCTGGAGAGCGTGCACGAGGGCCTGGAGAGCGTGCACGAGGGCCTGGAAAGCGTGCACGAGGGCCTGGAGAGCGTGCACGAGGGCCTGGAGAGCGTGCACGAGGGCCTGGAGAGCGTGCATGTGCGTGTGTGTGTGCGCGCATGTGTGTGTGTGTATGCGTGTGTGTGTCTGTGTGTGAGTGTGTGTGTGTGTGTGTGCGTCTGTGTGTGTGTGTGTGTGTGTGTGGCAGCAGTGGGCTGGTCTCCTCTCAGGGGCTGCCATCTGTCAGCTGACGTGGTCGCCACGGCAATCAGAGCGCTGTGCGGCCGGTCCAATCTGTTCCACCACAGGTAGGACCGAGGGGGGCCGCTCCTGTCCAACACATCACATTACTGCTCCTGATTGGACTCTGGGCCACAGCTGTAACCATGACAATCTCACACATTGTTATACTTTGTACAAGGTTTGTTTTTTTGACAACCACAACATATGTTTTAAAAAGATTATGATGAAATGTGCCGTCACAGTGCTGTAGAGTCCAACGCAGGTGTGTCAAATCCTTTTGGATCATAAAATATATTTTATACACTTTACAAGAACAGATGGAATCACAAACACAGGTCGACTGGTCGGCTCAGGTCAGCAGGTCTGGTGTGAGGACAGTCACAGTCCCAGGTGAACCCTGGAGACACAGCAGGAGCCCTGATGAGACGGACATTCACTTTTGTCATGGACACAGGAAAAACAACAGCTCAGTTCATTCATTTTCTACAGCTTGTTCCTGTTGGGGGTTGTGGGTGACTGGAGCCTATCCCAGTGACTTTGGACCTCTGTGCTCTGTGGGTCTCTCTGTGCTCTGTGGGTCTTTCTGTGGGTCTCTCTGTGGGTCTCTCTGTGCTCCGTGGGTCTTTCTGTGGGTCTTTCTGCGGGTTTCTCTGTGCTCTGTGGGTCTTTCTGTGGGTTTCTCTGTGCTCTATGGGTCTTTCTGTGGGTTTCTCTGTGCTCTGTGGGTCTTTCTGTGGGTCTTTCTGTGCTCCGTGGGTCTTTCTGTGGGTCTTTCTGTGGGTTTCTCTGTGCTCTGTGGGTCTTTCTGTGGGTCTTTCTGTGGGTCTTTCTGTGGGTCTTTCTGTGGGTCTTTCTGTGCTCCGTGGGTCTTTCTGTGGGTCTTTCTGTGGGTGTCTCTGTGCTCCGTGGGTCTTTCTGTGGGTCTTTCTGCGGGTCTCTCTGTGCTCTGTGGGTCTTTCTGTGGGTCTCTCTGTGCTCTGTGGGTCTTTCTGTGGGTCTTTCTGTGCTCCGTGGGTCTTTCTGTGGGTCTCTCTGTGCGACGTGGGTCTTTCTGTGCTCTGTGGGTCTTTCTGTGGGTCTTTCTGTGGGTCTTTCTGTGGGTCTCTCTGTGCTCGGTGGGTCTTTCTGTGCGTTTTTCTGTGCTCTGTGGGTCTTTCTGTGGGTCTTTCTGTGGGTCTCTCTGTGCTCCGTGGGTCTTTCTGTGGGTTTCTCTGTGCTCTGTGGGTCTTTCTGTGGGTCTTTCTGTGGGTCTCTCTGTGCTCTGTGGGTCTTTCTGTGGGTCTCTCTGTGCTCCGTGGGTCTTTCTGTTGGTCTCTCTGTGCTCCGTGGGTCTTTCTGTTGGTCTCTCTGTGCTCCGTGGGTCTTTCTGTGGGTTTCTCTGTGCTCTGTGGGTCTCTCTGTGGGTCTCTCTGTGGGTCTTTCTGTGCTCCGTGGGTCTTTCTGTGGGTCTTTCTGTGCTCCGTGGGTCTTTCTGTGGGTCTCTCTGTGCTCTGTGGGTCTTTCTGTGGGTCTTTCTGTGCTCCGTGGGTCTTTCTGTGGGTCTTTCTATGCTCTGTGGGTCTCTCTGTGGGTCTTTCTGTGCTCTGTGGGTCTGTCTGTGGGTCTTTCTGTGCTCTGTGGGTCTGTCTGTGGGTCTTTCTATGCTCTGTGGGTCTGTCTGTGGGTCTCTCTGTGCTCCGTGGATCTTTCTGTGGGTCTTTCTGTGCTCTGTGGGTCTGTCTGTGGGTCTTTCTGTGCTCTGTGGGTCTTTCTGTGCTCCGTGGATCTTTCTGTGGGTCTTTCTGTGCTCTGTGGGTCTGTCTGTGGGTCTTTCTGTGGGTTTCTGTGCTCCGTGGGTCTGTATGTGGGTCTTTCTGTGCTCTGTGGGTCTTTCTGAGCCGTGACAGCCTCAGTGATGAGCTTTCTGGCTCCGGCCCAGACTCATCTGAAGTGATCAGAGCTGTGGTAATGGCAGGAGGCAGCAGTCCTCTCTGCCGCACTGTCCCGGGCCAAGACAGCGCGCAGGGCCCATCCGGAGATCCTCTGCCTGCATGAATTATGAACAGAACCCAGGGCACAACCTAACAAGCCTCATTTGGCAGTGCTGTCTCATTAAGCCGCTCAAACAGATGTGAAAGTGGGGCTTCTCTCACACAGTGTCACAGAAATGCACTAACAGTCACCGTGTCTCCTAATAATCTCACTCACTCTTAGTGTGGCACTTACACCGTGCAAATGACTGCAAAGGTGTCACACATACAAGCCCCTGTTTTAGACTTGAACTCCAGTGAGAAATATTTTATGTTTTACAAATTACAGAAGCTAATTTTTTCATGTTGTTTTTATAGTGACATTGCAAATAAAAAACTGTTAAGACGAGATACTACAGGCAAAACTAAAACCATTTTTTATTTCAATTTTTCATTTTTTGTTCAACATATCAGCTTTCATGTAGAAACAACAATAAAGATCACCACTTAAAGTAGATCCCACACCAAACTGTACAATCTGGACTCAACAAAACGTACAGAAGGATTTTTCGACATCTAATTCTAAAACTGATTTTTTGATGTTTTAAAGAAAAAAAGTCTCTATGTAAATCTTTTTGTAACTAATATTTGTACAAAATGAATCAAAAAATTTAAACCTGGTTCTGTCCATTTTTCAGATGTATATGTCCTAAATATGTGCATTTTTGGCCGTTTTTACACATAAAATGCCTTATTTCTACATGAAAACATGACATGATGTTGTTTGAGTGTCTCTACTTGGGACACAGATACTGTCCTGAGGAAAGCCCCTCTGTCCCTCCAGTGTATTTCCCTTCCACTTTGTGATGCATTAAAACACAAAGATTAGGGGGAGGTCGAGTTTAGGGGCGACTGAAGGTGAGCCGTTATCAAAGTTAGAATGAGAAAATCATAAATAGATCTGTTTTGTCCTGGTTCAGATTCAGGCTCTGGGCTGTGAAAGCTCCCACAAACAGTTTAAAATGAACTACTTCTGTTTGGTACGGGTTTAAGACTGAACACTGAAAAAATGACAAACTTATATAAGATAAGTTAAAATGTGATTGAATTAAGTAGTATTTTCCTTGATTTATGTATATTCTTAAAATGAGATTTGCCAATATAACTATTAGGTTGTAATCTTATTTCAAGTGTATACATTTTTTTCTAATTTAAGTAAAATTTAGAGATTAAGATATTTTATGCTCGTTTCACTGACAGTATTAGAAATCAGTAAAAATACTGTATGCACAAAATAAAATTAACACTAATTTCAAGCACTTCAATTTGTTATTTTATTTCAAATGTTTGTTTGTTTGTTTTTTGTGCAGGCCCACAGCACCTTTAAAGTGCATGTACTGGATGTATTTAATGTAGTAAAATCATCTTTGCTCCTGCACAGTATATTGTAAAGATCAGGTTCAGACACTGAACAAATCAGTTATGTCAGACTGAAAGGCAACTGCACTTGATAATCTGCATATCACACAAACACTGACTTTAGATTCATAATGAATGTTTTCTCTGTCGGAGCACTTGAAAGTGCGTGAGCAGAGCACACGGCACAGCTCCTGTCCTGGCTCCGAGCTCCTGTCCTGGCACACCTTCACACAGAACACATGACAGTCCTGCAGCCGCCTCACCTCCATCTCATCTCCAAGTCAAACACCACAGGAGGAGCACAGGAGGAGCACAGGAGGAGCACAGGGGCAGCACGGGAGCAGCACAGGAGCAGCACAGGAGGAGCACAGGAGCAGCACAGGAGCAGCACGGGAGCAGCACAGGAGCAGGACAGGAGGAGCAGCATAGGAGCAGCACAGGAGCAGGACAGGAGCAGCCCAGGAGCAGCACGGGAGGAGCACAGGAGCAGCACGGGAGCAGCACAGGAGCAGAACAGGAGCAGAACAGGAGCAGAACAGGAGCAGCACAGGAGGAGCACAGGAGGAGCAGCACAGGAGCAGCACAGGAGCAGCACGGGAGCAGCACAGGAGCAGCACAGGAGGAGCACAGGAGGAGCACGGGAGCAGCACGGGAGCAGCACGGGAGCAGCACGGGAGCAGCACAGGAGGAGCACGGGAGGAGCACGGGAGGAGCACGGGAGCAGCACGGGAGCAGCACGGGAGCAGCACGGGAGCAGCACGGGAGCAGGACAGGAGCAGCACAGGAGGAGCACAGGAGGAGCACGGGAGCAGCACGGGAGGAGCACAGGAGGAGCACAGGAGGAGCACGGGAGCAGCACGGGAGGAGCACGGGAGGAGCACAGGAGGAGCACGGGAGCAGCACAGGAGCAGCACGGGAGGAGCACAGGAGCAGCACAGGAGCAGCACAGGAGGAGCACAGGAGCAGCACAGGAGCAGCACAGGAGCAGCACAGGAGCAGCACAGGAGGAGCACAGGAGCAGCACAGGAGCAGCACAGGAGGAGGAGCAGCACAGGAGCAGCACAGGAGGAGCACAGGAGGAGCACAGGAGCAGCACAGGAGGAGCACAGGAGGAGCAGCACAGGAGCAGGACAGGAGCAGCACAGGAGCAGCACGGGAGGAGCACAGGAGGAGCACAGGAGGACCACAGGAGGAGCACAGGAGCAGCACAGGAGCAGCACAGGAGCAGCACAGGAGCAGCAGCACAGGAGCAGCACAGGAGCAGCACAGGAGCAGCACAGGAGCAGCACGGGAGCAGCAGCACAGGAGCAGCACAGGAGCAGGACAGGAGCAGCAGCACAGGAGCAGCACAGGAGCAGCAGCACAGGAGCAGCACAGGAGCAGGACAGGAGCAGCACAGGAGCAGCACAGGAGCAGCAGCACAGGAGCAGCACAGGAGCAGCACAGGAGCAGCACAGGAGCAGCACGGGAGCAGCAGCACAGGAGCAGCACAGGAGCAGGACAGGAGCAGCAGCACAGGAGCAGCACAGGAGCAGCACAGGAGCAGCACAGGAGCAGCACAGGAGCAGCACAGGAGCAGCACAGGAGCAGCAGCACAGGAGCAGCAGCACAGGAGCAGCACAGGAGCAGGACAGGAGCAGCACAGGAGCAGCACAGGAGCAGCACAGGAGCAGCACAGGAGCAGCACAGGAGCAGCACAGGAGCAGCAGCACAGCAGCAGCACAGCAGCAGCACAGCAGCAGCACAGGAGCAGGAGCAGCACAGGAGCAGCACAGGAGCAGCACAGGAGCAGCACAGGAGCAGCACAGGAGCAGCACAGGAGCAGCACAGGAGCAGCAGCATGGAGCGTCTCTGAGGGAAGTCACACACACGCACACACACACACATATATACACGTGTGTGTGTGTGTGTGTGTGTGTGTGCGTGTGTGTGCGTGTGCGTGTGTGTGCGTGTGTGTCTGTGTGTGTGTGTGTGTGTGTGTGTGTGTGTGTGTGTGTGTGTGTGTGTGTGTCTGTGTGTGTGTGTGTGTGTGTGTGTGTGTGTGTGTGTGTGTGTGTGTGTGTGTGTGTGTGTGTGTGTGTGTGTGTGTGTGTGTGTGTGTGTGTGTGTGTGTGTGTGTGTGTGTGTGTGTGTGTGTGTGTGTGTGTGTGTGTGTGTGTGTGTGTGTGTGTGTGTGTGTGTGTGTGTGTGTGTGTGTGTGTGTGTGGCCTGACTTAAGTACACATTTGTTACATTACGTTGATAGTAAATGGTTCCATTTTTATTCATTCATTCAAGTCATAGAAAGGACATCAAGGACATCCAGGACACACTCGCACCAACCTGTGCCCAGTGGATCTGACCGCTCAACCAAATGTTATTGTCGAGAGAGAGATTTGAACTGTCAATCTTTGGATGAACAGAAACTCTCAAAAGCGCCATCTTTTTTTTCTTTTTTTAACAAGAGTCTTTCTGCAAACCATTGGATATAAAATAATCAGTATTGGGCAAGTCCCTTTTAAAAAGTTTGTAGTTATATATAGTTATAGTTATCCGTTACTTCTCCCCAAAAGTAATTGCATTAGTAACTGTGTCGTGCCAGATAATGTTCAATCCCAAAAATATACCCACTGCTCTAAATTGAGATAAAGTCAACTGTATTTTTCCTGAAAATCCCAAAATGCACCTCAGCGGCCGTTTCCCTCCACAGAACTTAAAGCACCAAAACACAAACGTGGTACAGTCAACGCAGGATAAACTGTCACTTTTACGCAGCAGACCGAGGCCGGACAGTGCATTAGCTAAACACACGCCGATATCAGAACATAACACACCACACTGTGACTGCGGCCAAATACACAGTCATGTAGTACAGCTGCTTACAAGAAATACTGCTCCAGCCACACTGCCACAGAGCTGCTAAATAATGCTATATTATCCTTAAAACTGACTTTTTTTCAATACATTTGCTCATGTTTTGGAAAGACAGAGGATCAGAGTGTGTCACTGTCTCTAATTCTTCGTCTTCGTCTAATTCTCGCCCCAAAACAAATTGAGCAACTCCAATGAATGAGACAAGAGCGTGATGTCTGATTAATCTAGTGCGGGTGACACGGTGATAAAAATCTAATTGTGAGCTCATCCCTGTGACAATCTGCTGTTTTTGTGAAATGGTTGTATCATGATTGACTGTTTGTCTCTTTAATGCAGCTGTCTGTTCAAACACACTTTTCTCCTGTTGTTTAGCCTCTGAAGCCTCTGAGCAGATGACTTCATTTACCTCTTAAAGGCCAGAGCTGCACAATTCAACCACATCCATTTAATGAAAGCAATTAGCAAATCACAAAGACTAATTTCTTCCACAAACAACAAAATGTCTTGCTTTGATTTGAATAAAAACTCTGTAGTTTGGATTTGTACAAACATTCTGAAACAAGCAACAAAAGCGATAAAAATGTGTTCAAAACCACAAAACACATCAAATGTGACTCAATGCACCAAAGCGTGACCAAAAATGACAAAGACGCAATAAAAGTGATGTTGAATTATAACAAACACAACTGAACGTGACAAAAAGGTGACTAAAAGTGAAAAAATTGTGTTTAAAACGTGAATTTGAACAGAATCCTATTAATGGCAAACCTAATCACAACGGCACTGGTCAGAAGAATCACAATTAGATATTTGTCCTAAATGGAGCAGCTCTATTAAAGGCAATAGAAAAATACAAAGTGAACACAAATGATGACAAAATCGAAATCATGATCTGGCCCCAAGAAAATTGCCATATCGCCCACCCGAGATGACTCCCCCTGCTGCTGCGACTCTGAACTGTCACTGTGACAGTAACGATGAAGCGTTAGGGCAGAGGAAAGAGTAGAATTAGTAGTAGAGTCATTATGATAATAATGTCAATAGTAACGCTGTTATACTTAAAGGGCCAGTACCTGATTTTGAACCGCGAGACAGAAACATGTTTTTGTTTGTTAGCCCCGCCCACATAGTCCTCCCTTTCACTCAGTATTGCTCCATGACTCAGATACGACTGTCTGGAATAGTCTGATGCAGTTGTCTCCATATAGTTCCTGTAACACTCTTTACAATTAGCTTTTAGCACTCTACACCATGAGAGAATCACAGTCTGGGGAGTCAAGCTGTTATTTTCCCATGATTCAATGTGTATGCCTGATTGGCTGAAAAGAGGTGACCCTGGCAAACAAAGTGTGTTTTATAATAAGCAGATTATACATTACCAACACAATATCTTGCCATAAGTTGCTTCTATCAAACAGTGTGTGACTCAAGAGAATTTATCTTTACTAGATTAAATAAAAATCAGGTACAGACCCTTTAAACAGTGGAATTTACATACAGCATGATATAAACTTACCCATTCATTTTAATAAGGCAGCAACATAAATCATGGCACAAATGGATGCTGTATTAGGTTACATCAGTGTCACTATTGATAAAAATGATCGTCCCATCACACGATCATAGCCTCTAGACTTTAAGGAGGTATATTTTCTGTCCTTGAGCTTCAGAGGCTCCTGATGCCGTTCAGCAGAGTCTGTGCTGGTCCAGAGCCGTCAGACATGTGAGCTCAGGTTCCACACAAGTGAGAGGCTCATCAGAGATAATTCTGGCAGCTGCCACAGTGTCAGTTATGAGCCGCTGTCACCTAATCTTTTGGGGCATTCGGGTCCCGCTGCTCCTGCCCGGCCCGGCCCCCGGGAGCAGAGCTTAGTGGCATTCTGGCTAACGCAGCGAAACAAGGCAAGGGCCAGCCATCACTCATTTTAATAGGCCTGTCATGTCTGTTTTTAGAAGTTGTGGACGTCTGGGGGGCTGCGGTGAAGTGACCCCACAGCGACGTGACAAAGTGTGAAGAGCTTAGGGAGCGGAACGTTCCAGAGCCGAGGAGAGGGCCACAAATGAAGACCGTCAAAGAGCTCGGACACAGAGACACCACAGGCCGGGTTTACACGGCTCCAACACCCACACAGCTGGGACAAACACACTTTCTCTTTCTTTTTAACATCAAAACACATGAAACACTGAAGACAACATAGAGAGTAAGCAAACACATCCAGTGGAATAAAATCAGATGCAATTACGGCACAAAGAGTCCAGTGAACAAGTCCCATTAAGATGAGACTCTACAGGCAAAACCCTTTTTTTTCCCAATTTTTTTGGGGGGAGGGGTCAGTTTGCTCTCTCAACATATGGACTTTCATGTGGAAACAACAAACGTGTCCAATCTGCTCCTAAAGATGTTTTAAAGATGTTCCATTGAACCACTTCATCCATAGATTTCTCTGGGACATTGTAACTTCAAAGGCCGTTTTCTTCAAATGCATTTTCTCCTTCGGGACATAAAGATCAGCCTTAAAGTAGATCCCACACACACCAAACTTTACAGTTTTGAAGACAACAAGATTTTGACGAAACGTACAGATAAGATAAGATAAGATAAGAGATCCTTTATTTGTCCCACAATGGGGAAATTGCAATGTTGCAACACACAGTTTAGAACAGGAATGAATGAAATAGGTGCATGCAATAAAAGTAGGATAAATACAGTAGAAAATTTGACAATTTTCAATAAAATCTTGTTTACTCAAAGACAAAATAAGAACTCCAAAATCCCCTCTTTTCATTTTTTATTCATTAATGTGTATAAAATGAACCAAGAAATTTAAACGTGGTTCTGTCCCAGTGTGACATTTTTTGCTGTTTTTACACATGCAATGCCTTATTTCTGCATGAAAACATGACATCATTAAAAACTTGTTATATATATATATATATATATATATATATATATATATATATATATATATATATATATATATATATTAATTTATGTGAGTAAACTACAGGAGAAGTTTCAAATTGATGTCTTTAAATTCAAGATTTTTCCAAAGTCTGTCAAATCGGTTAAGTCCAAATGTAATTGTTTTTCCATTTTTTGAATGCCAGATATGTTTTTGGTCCATTCCTTGATCCTTGGTACAGTTTGCGTCATCAATTTCTTGGGCCCTCTTCCCCATCACCAGAGTGTACTCGTGGTATCCATTCACCGTGTCCAAGGCAGGAGTTTTAAGGCCCAGTCTAGAGTGCTTTGTTAATCTCAGTCCAATATTTCGGAGCCATAGGACAGTCCCATAACACATGTTAATGATGGGCCACTTGGCAGCAGTTTGTATTTCCCTGTGAATAGTGCGCACTGTGAAATGGTACATTTTTCCAACAGAACTCTCTCCTAACATGTGATTTTGTTCCATTGGGGTTGTACATATAGGCTACAGTATTGTCCCATTCATATCTGTATATTTAGGAGAATGGCTGTCCAGATTATAAATGCATTATATATCATTTTGATATTATTGCTGGGTTTCAGATGACACCACAGCTTTCCGTCAGCCAATAATGTAATACAAACGGTGGGCAGCTAAAATAAATATAGTTACATTTATGATATGTGTTGTAATACGGCAAGTTCTCAAGTTCTCACAAATAGAAATTATCAGGTCGAAAATACAATATATGTAATTAATAGGAAAACTTGCTCTTGTTCCCCAATTCCCCTTGAAGGTTCTGACTTTTATGCTTAATAAAAAATTCAGTCAGAGGGTTGTAATGCTCATTGCTTTGTTTGCTTTGGGGTCATCACTGGAGCAGCCGCCACAGTGTCATCACACTCAATATTTTTCCATTGAACTTAGCTGTCTGATTTTCAATATTGCATGTTTTGTTATATTTTGATATATAGGTAGTGTTGGTTGGGTATTTTTTTGACAAAGAGAGACACTCCAGGCTCCTCCAGGCTCCTCCAGGCTGCTCCAGGCTCCTCCAGGCTCCTCCAGGCTGCCCCATGCTGCTCCAGGCTGCTCCAGGCTCCTCCAGGCTGCTCCAGGATACACCAGGCTCCTCCAGGATGCACCAGGCTCCTTAAGATTCCTCCAGGCTCTTCCAGGCTCCTGTAGGCTGCTCCAGGCTCCTCCAGGATGCACCAGGCTCCTTAAGATTCCTCCAGGCTCTTCCAGGCTCCTGTAGGCTGCTCCAGGCTCCTCCAGGATGCACCAGGCTCCTTCAGATTCCTCCAGGCTCCTCCAGGCTCCTCCAGGCTCCTCTAGGCTGCACCAGGCTCCTCCAGGCTGCACCATGCTGCTCCAGGCTCCTCTATGCTGCTCCAGGCTCCACCAGGCTCCTCCATACTGCTCCAAAAGGCTCCTCCATGCTGCTCTGGCACAGTTCCATTGCTGTGACGACTTTGATGGCGATTACAGAACAAAGTGCCCCAGACACACACAGGTCTGAGTAAACAGAGGAGCACACAGTTCAATGCACAATGCTCCTCCAGGCTGCACCAGGAACCTCCAGGCTCCTCCAGGCTGCTCCAGGCTCCTTCAGATTCCTCCAGGCTCCTCCAGGCTGCATCATGCTGCTCCAGGCTCCTCCAGGCTGCTCCAGGCTCCTTCAGATTCCTCCAGGCTCCTCCAGGCGGCATCATGCTGCTCCAGGCTCCTCCAGGCTGCTCCAGGCTCCTCCAGGCTGCCCCATGCTGCTCCAGGCTGCTCCAGGCTCCTCCAGGATGCACCAGGCTCCTCCAGGATGCACCAGGCTCCTTAAGATTCCTCCAGGCTCTTCCAGGCTCCTGCAGGCTGCTCCAGGCTCCTCCAGGATGCACCAGGCTCCTTCAGATTCCTCCAGGCTCCTCCAGGCTCCTCCAGATTCCTCCAGGCTCCACCAGGCTCCTCAATGCTGCTCCAGGCTCCTCTATGCTCCTCCAGGCTCCTCCAGATTCCTCCAGGCTCCACCAGGCTCCTCCATGCTGCTCCAGGCTCCTCTATGCTGCTCCAGGCTCCTCCAGGCTCCTCTAGGCTGCACCAGGCTCCTCCAGGCTGCACCATGCTGCTCCAGGCTCCTCTATGCTGCTCCAGGCTCCTCCAGATTCCTCCAGGCTCCTCCATACTGCTCCATGCTCCTCCAGGCTGCTCTGGCACAGTTCCATTGCTGTGACGACTTTGATGGCGATTACAGAACAAAGTGCCCCAGACAAACACACACAGAGGTCTGAGTAAACAGAGGAGCACACAGTTCAATGCACTTGACTGAACAAACACAGAAGAAACACTAGAACTTCAGGACATAGGTGTTTTAAGCCCTCAACTTTTTGGATTCCTAAAACTGAAGAAGTAATGGGGCACTACATTAACTTTTCGGTCCATAAAAGCATACAGAAACATACAACTTCTAATGACATATTTGAGACAAAGAAATATCGGAGTATTGGTGTAAGGGAAACAGGCTAATGTAGCCAAGCGGTTGTAATTCCCTGCAAACCCAGGGCACAACTCCCTCTAGTGGTTGCGTATCAGGCTGAACAAGATGTGTTGGAACACAACATCTTTAAGGCCATGTGGTGACAGCCTGCCACCGTAAGCTCTGGTCCGCTTGATGCAATTGTATAAACACACTGTATGCCTTTAGATAAACCACATTATAATCTTATGCAGTGCTAACAGTACGTTATATCATGAGTGGGTGATATAGATATAGCATGTCCATATGACAGATGATATGTGGTGCCGATGTACAGCTCGTCACGATGCCACTGTAGCACACTGAACTTTGGTATTACCCATGCTCCCGCTGTGCTTGTATATTGATTTATAGTCGGTACAAGTCAACACTCTAATTGCGCCACACAGACAGGCACAAACAGCCTCCTCCAGGCTCCAGTTCCCATGTGGTGCAGCAGCCTCGCTCTGAGTAAGTCTTATATTTATATCCAGTGTCAGTGCAGGCTGCAGACTGCTGCCTCATAAATCTGAGCATGCTTAGCCAGCACAAACGTCCTCCTCATTAGAGCTGCGCCGTGTCCCAGTGCATGTGTGCCACTGTCAAACCCATCAGTCACACACGCCTGACTCCACTTAAGGCCTGATGTCATCTAAGTGTGCATTTACAAGAGTGTGTGTCAAACAGCTCTGTCATTATGAGGCGCTGTTACAGCAAAACAGTCGTGATATCACAACTGCATTTTTGGACATTCACAAATTTTGGATATGGAAGTATGTGTGAAATGGTTGATGGAGATGGGAGGGGCTGATGGTGCAGACTGGCAGCCTCACTTCAGTCAGTCTGCCCCAGGGCAGCTGTGGCTACAACCGTAGCACAGAGTGTGGTGAAACAATAGTGTAGCATTAAGTGTCAGGCATTATTATTACAGTAATATGAAGTCTAAGCTCCATAATTAAAACTACTAAAATGAGCTCAGAGAAAGAGAATAAAGTGATATTTCTGCTCTTTTGTGGTTAATTTTTTGACGCACTCACGTTTTGTGCGACACTTAAACCTCAGCAAGACATTTACACTCTCATTTGAGCAAAGTCTGATGCATTCTTAAAATATCATTATAATATTGTTATCAAGATAGTCCTCAAAAATATTGAGATATTCATTTTTGTCAATCTCGCCCTCTCACCCGACTTGATCTAGTTGTTGTTGGTGTCATGTCCAGCTGAGTTATAGCACTGGTGTGTCATTTATTCTACAAAAGAACACTTGGATTTTTTTACTCCTCAATTGCAGTATTTTTCAGAGTGTTGCAGTGAAGAGTCTTGTCCGCTGATTTTAAAGAGTTTTAGCACAGTCTTCCTCAGGACAGAAGCTGAACAACTGCGCCATCTGCAGTCCCACCTCTGCAGGACAGTGTGTGAGAGAGTATGAACGCCCCCCTTGTCCTGGTTTATTGTCAATACATGTTTAAATACATCATGAAATAGACAAATGTACCAATGAATATTTAAAAGAAACATTTAAAGAATATTTTTAAATATATTTTTTTAATTCATTTACTATACATTTTATGGTGCTGTGAAATATTTTCATTCATCATTTCATCTGTCAAGCACTCATCAAACTCTTAACACAGCTCTGGTGGAGTCCATTTCTGTAGATTAATGGCTCCCAAACATGAGGCATGAGCCTCCAAATCAGTTCTGAACTGGAAAACAATGAAATTTGGTGAAAACTGTATAATTTGGTGAAATCAGGCCCAACAACAGAAACTGTGGAAATAACAACATTAAAGCTGATTTTACATGTTTTTTCTGTTTGCAAATTATTACCAGCAAAAATCTTATTTTAGCAAGAATCTTATTTTTGCAAGAATCTTATTTTTGTTTTGCTCAAAAGTTTGGGAACCCCTGTCTGGTGATTGGTGGTACTGCGCCCGACAATTCAAAGTCCAGACCAATAAGTGTGAACCTGCCTTTAAATTCATCTGTTGGGGCTACAGATGGTTAGTTCCTCCGTCAGAAGAATATAGATACTACAGAAAGACCCCACTCTGCCTGATCCGACTGGAGGAGACAGATAACAAAGCCGGAGCCTTCATGTGCTGTTGACTGTGACGTGGTTATTTTGCCATTTTTCTCCTGGCTAGTGTTGCCTTGTGGGTGGATACAGCCCGTGTTTGAAGCCGCCAACTGGAGCCACGGGGAGGTCTGCTATGAAACAGGCTCAATCTGTCCAGCGCTCTCCACTCCCACTCCATTCAGTCAGCTTCTCACTCTGCACCCGCGGGAGACGAGCATGTCAGAGACGGCAGGTGTGAAGGAAGATTAGAAAGGCGAGAGTGAGCCCAACGGAGGAGCTCCGATAATGGGAGGAGAGTGAGGACAACATGCTGATTGTAGGGCTGTTGTTTTTTTCTTTCTTTTTGCACCATTTCCAGGTTATATTTAAGTTAATTGTGTGTGCCTGTGCATCAGCTGTCCACATACGCGGCTAATAGCTTTTGTTTCTCCTCGGAGAGTGCTGGTGGTCGGGCGTGTGTGATGGACAGCCTGGCGCTTTGGCAGTGAAGACACAGAAAGCTCCCGGGCTATCCACTCGTCAGAGCCGCAATTATCTGGCAGCGGCA
>CM033621.1:28951933-29034433 GCA_019453435.1 Rhinogobius similis
ACTGAAGGAGACTCACTGAAGGAGACTCACAGAAGGAGACTCACAGAAGGAGACTCAGAAGGAGACTCACAGAAAGAGACTCACTGAAGGAGACTCACAGAAGGAGACTCACAGAAGGAGACTCAGGAGGAGACCCACAGAAGGAGACTCAGAAGGAGACTCACTGAAGGAGACTCACAGAAGGAGACTCACAGAAGGAGACTCAGGAGGAGACTCACTGATGGAGACTCACAGAAGGAGACTCAGAAGGAGACTCATAGAAGGAGACTCAGAAGGAGACTCACAGAAGGAGACTCAGAAGGAGACTCACTGAAGGAGACTCATAGAAGGAGACTCACAGAAGGAGACTCATAGAAGGAGACTCAGAAGGAGACTCACAGAAGGAGACACACAGAAGGAGACTCAGGAGGAGACTCACTGAAGGAGACTCACAGAAGGAGACACAGAAGGAGACTCATAGAAGGAGACTCAGAAGGAGACTCACAGTTGTTGACTCAGAAGGAGACTCACTGAAGGAGACTCACAGAAGGAGACTCACAGAAGGAGACTCAGGAGGAGACTCACTGAAGGAGACTCACTGAAGGAGACTCACAGAAGGAGACTCACAGAAGGAGACTCAGAAGGAGACTCACTGAAGGAGACTCAGAAGGAGACTCAGAAGGAGACTCACTGAAGGAGACTCACAGAAGGAGACTCACAGAAGGAGACTCACAGAAGGAGACTCACAGAAGGAGACTCACAGAAGGAGACTCAGAAGGAGACAGATAGATAGATAGATAGATAGATAGATAGATAGATAGATAGATAGATAGATAGATAGATAGATAGATAGATAGATAGATAGATAGATAGATAGATAGATAGATAGATAGATAGATAGATAGATAGATAGATAGATAGATAGATTAATTAAATTGCATTGCTGTCCGTTGCTCACATTCATACATACATAAAAAAAGAAAGACACATTCAAGTCGACATAAAAGATTAAAAGGTGGTAGTTAATACATACCACACTAAACAGCTACAAAATAATTTAAGTCCATAGGGAGTTAAAGGCATTGAAATCAGTGTCTTAAAAAAACAGCACAACTTGTCATCTCCTGCCCCTCCCTGAGGTGGCTGCATTGTACAGTCTGATGGCACGAGGCACAAAAGAGTTCCTCAGCCTGTCCGTGGAGCAGCTCAGACTCACAGAAGGAGACTCACTGAAGGAGACTCACAGAAGGAGACTCACTGAAGGAGACTCACAGAAGGAGACTCAGAAGGAGACTCACTGAAGGAGACTCAGAAGGAGACTCACTGAAGGAGACTCACAGAAGGAGACTCACAGAAGGAGACTCAGAAGGAGACTCACTGAAGGAGACTCACAGAAGGAGACTCACAGAAGGAGACTCAGGAGGAGACTCACTGAAGGAGACTCACAGAAGGAGACTCACAGAAGGAGACTCACAGAAGGAGACTCACAGAAGGAGACTCACAGAAGGAGACTCACAGAAGGAGACTCACAGAAGGAGACTCACAGAAGGAGACTCAGAAGGAGACTCACAGAAGGAGACTCACAGAAGGAGACTCACAGAAGGAGACTCACTGAAGGAGACTCAGAAGGAGACTCACTGAAGGAGACTCACAGAAGGAGACTCACAGAAGGAGACTCACTGAAGGAGACTCACTGAAGGAGACTCACAGAAGGAGACTCAGAAGGAGACTCACAGAAAGAGACTCACTGAAGGAGACTCACAGAAGGAGACTCACAGAAGGAGACTCAGGAGGAGACCCACAGAAGGAGACTCAGAAGGAGACTCACTGAAGGAGACTCACAGAAGGAGACTCACAGAAGGAGACTCAGGAGGAGACTCACTGAAGGAGACTCACAGAAGGAGACACAGAAGGAGACTCATAGAAGGAGACTCAGAAGGAGACTCACAGAAGGAGACTCAGAAGGAGACTCACTGAAGGAGACTCATAGAAGGAGACTCAGAAGGAGACTCACAGAAGGAGACTCATAGAAGGAGACTCAGAAGGAGACTCACAGAAGGAGACTCACAGAAGGAGACTCAGGAGGAGACTCACTGAAGGAGACTCACAGAAGGAGACACAGAAGGAGACTCATAGAAGGAGACTCAGAAGGAGACTCACAGAAGGAGACTCAGAAGGAGACTCACTGAAGGAGACTCAGAAGGAGACTCAGAAGGAGACTCACAGAAGGAGACTCATAGAAGGAGACTCACAGAAGGAGACTCACTGAAGGAGACTCACTGAAGGAGACTCACTGAAGGAGATTCAGAAGGAGACTCAGGAGACTCACTGAAGGAGACTCACAGAAGGAGACTCACTGAAGGAGACTCATAGAAGGAGACTCACAGAAGGAGACTCAAAGAAGGAGACTCACTGAAGGAGACTCACTGAAGGAGACTCACTTAAGGAGACTCATAGAAGGAGACTCAGAAGGAGACTCACAGAAGGAGACTCAGAAGGAGACTCACTGAAGGAGACTCACTGAAGGAGACTCACTGAAGGAGACTCACTGAAGGAGACTCAAAAAAGGAGACTCACTGAAGGAGACTCACAGAAGGAGACTCACTTAAGGAGACTCATAGAAGGAGACTCACAGAAGGAGACTCAGAAGGAGACTCACTGAAGGAGACTCACTGAAGGAGACTCACAGAAGGAGACTCACTGAAGGAGACTCACAGAAGGAGACTCACTGAAGGAGACTCACTGAAGGAGACTCATAGAAGGAGACTCACTGAAGGAGACTCACTGAAGGAGACTCACTGAAGGAGACTCATAGAAGGAGACACAGAAGGAGACTCACAGAAGGAGACTCACAGAAGGAGACTCAGAAGGAGACTCACTGAAGGAGACTCACTGAAGGAGACTCACTGAAGGAGACTCATAGAAGAAGACTCACTGAAGGAGACTCACTGAAGGAGACTCATAGAAGGAGACACAGAAGGAGACTCACAGAAGGAGACTCACAGAAGGAGACTCAGAAGGAGACTCACAGAAGGAGACTCACAGAAGGAGACTCACAGAAGGAGACTCAGGAGGAGACTCACTGAAGGAGACTCACAGAAGGAGACTCACAGAAGGAGACTCACTGAAGGAGACTCACTGAAGGAGACTCACAGAAGGAGACTCAGAAGGAGACTCACTGAAGGAGACTCACTGAAGGAGACTCACTGAAGGAGATTCAGAAGGAGATTCAGAAGGAGACTCACAGAAGGAGACTCACAGAAGGAGACTCACAGAAGGAGACTCACAGAAGGAGACTCACAGAAGGAGACTCACAGAAGGAGACATCCACGTTCTGGTCTGAAGATTTAGAACGTGAAGTTGCTCCATCAGTTATGATGCCTCTTTCTGAAGCCAGCCCTCTTGTCAGCAGGATCACAGCCAAGAGCTTTTATACTTAATTTATTCATTTATTCATTCATTCATTTTCTACCGCTTATTCCCGTTAGGGGTCGCGGGTGACTGGAGCCTATCCCAGTGACTTTGGGCCTTAGGCGGGGTACACCCTGGACAGGGGCCAACTTGTCGCAGCAAACACAGAGAGACAGAGAAAAGGACAGACAACCATTCACTCTCACATTCACACACTATGGACAATTTAGAGTTGTCAATTAACCTACACAGTCATGTCTTTGGACGGTGGGAGGAGCCGGAGAACCCGGAGAGAACCCACGGTAACACGGGGAGGACATGCAGACTCCACCCAGAGAGATCGTGTGATATTCGAACCCACAATCTCCTTATTGAGAGGCAGAAGCTCTAGCCGCTCTGCCACCGTGCACCCCATATACTTATACTTAATTTAATATTAACAAAATTAACATTTCAACAGAAAAACATTTAACAAAAAAAACTGTTCCACTCTTCCACCATCGCTCCATCCCCTTCACTCACCCGCCCCGACATTCTATCAAGGCTATTTTGAGCATTTGTATATATTTTCAAGTGTGTGTATAAGGGTGAAATGTGAAGAGCAGGGAGAGGTATTCAAAAAATGGTCGCACTAACAATGCAATAAACAGGAGCTACACCTAGTTTTACACAGTCTTGAGTTGTAGATACAGTCAACAAGGAATAACATCTCATCACAGCTCCACAGACACAAGTCCAGCCACTGCACGGCACGCGCGGGAATGTGCTGCACAGTCTGGTCAAAGGGAACGTGACGGGGACGTTTGACTCAAAGGTCGTGATGATAATGTGATGATTATATTTACAGTTTATTTATTAGGAGGATAAGCCCCTTGAGATGAACCATCTCGTTTTCAAGGGGGTCCTCATATTTAAGACTTTCTTTAAGAAATCCCTGGTTTGACTTTTTGGTGGAGTTCATGATTGCACTTCCTGGTGGGACATGAAGTGGGTCACGTGACCAAGTAATCAAGTGTGACAGAGAGGAGTAAATATGCCATAATAAAACAGTGGGTAATGTTAGCAGAACAGAAAAAAATAAATGATGTTATGTTACGTACAGTGACTCACACCAACAATCATCAAGTGCATATGTTAGACGGCTCTAACGTGTGAGGGCAGCACGTGCACGCTGAGGTTACACGTGTTGTGGCGCTTCTGTTCTCTTTCAACCCAAGATTCCAACCATTTCTGGGACGTAAAATGGAAGTTCTGAGGACAACACTAAACAGTGCGATGCATATTGATGAGCACTGGCATTAGCCCACCATACAGCAGAGAGCTAAAGACGTCTGGCTGCAGCATCCAGCCCATATGGCATCTCCAAACACAGGAGCTCTGTCACTATGCTCTGTTTGCCCAGCCCATTACTAACACTGGTGTAGTGAACAAACAGCGTCTCGAGTGAAAGCATCTCCAAAGGCTGAGCACGCTTGTCTTCTGCTCCACTCTCAAACATGCTCACAGCTGCTGCGCATCCCTGACTGGCAGCTGAGTGCGCAGCCATCGTGGCATTGAGACGAGGATTGTACTGTAGTGTTCAGGGACATGACTTTGTGTTAAATAATCTCTTTCTTTCCCACCGCAGGAGTAAGTGTAGCGTATTATAGGCCACTAAAAGCACAACCTGTGCTAGCAAGGCCGTACATAGTGAGCGCGCTGAAGGTTGTGGTAAATAGACTGATCCAGAGCCCTTGATGTTCAAGTGAATCAGGGGTCACTGAACTTCCACAAGCAAATACAATGTGCTCTGCTGTGAGGATGACTGTTTACAAAGTGACAACAGGTCAATAGTTTATGTAGAAAGTGTGTGTTGTGTAAAATGTTTTAGACGCTGTAGCGTTTTCGCATGACAGAGCACTCGACTACGAGGCGGAATGCTCTAATGAGACAAGATCTCACGCACAAGCTCGTCATATTTTGGCTCAGACAAAAAAGGGGTAACTCCTTAACACAATCAGACATCAGCACATCAATATGGGACATTCTGAGCCACAGCCCGCTGGAAACTATCTAAAGTTATTATGTGTAACATGAGGCAAGGCGCAAAATACAAATATGCAGTATTTTTGAGTCGAAAATATGCAACATCAGGCTATTCATCTTATTCTGCCCCGCCCACTTTTGCCTCTTTTTTGCTCTTTTTGCCACAGATCCTCACTCCTGTGGTAAAGGCACTTCTGTTTTGAGGAGAACCCACTCACTCACAAATGAACGAGGTCTCGCCGCTAAAATAATACATACAGTTGATTGATTTGTGTAAAATGTTTAATGTAAATGTCTAACAAGTCACAATGGGCTGATTTCCTGGGGCCTGAAAACGGATTTTTAGTCCGAGTAGAACTTATGTTCTGTTGAGTTCATCTGCTCCATGTAAACTAATAAAACAGAAAGAAGGTGGTGCCCACGGCAACTTCCAGAATAAGCTGAATAGAGGACGATCCAATAGACTTCAAATACACAATGTATATTTATTTAGAAGTCTTTAAAATTACATCATAGAATATTTCCCATCATTTTTTGAGCTGTTTTAGTTGTTTCAGTCCTCTTGTTTCTTTTTTCTACATCAGCTGTTTTACAAAGAAGAATGAAAATGCGCTGTCAGCATGATAAGCATGCTAAGCATGCTACGTGACAGTAAATGCTGCTCTGGGCTCTGTAAGTTGTGAACAGCTCATACAAATAATCAGGTGGTTCAGAATGCATTAGAAAAGTGAGGAATTGATTTGGATCACTGCAAACTAAAATCTACTAAAAACTAGTTCTGTTTTTCACATTTTTAGGAAATCAGGTACAGCTCCTTTAAATGTCTTAATGCAGTTTTTTTAAGTTCACATGTAAAACATGACAGATAGAGTTAGATGAAGGGCCTGACCCAATTGAAGAGTCTGGTGTGGTCACAGCGACTGTTCAACAACCCCTTCCAATAGTCCCTGGAAGTTGCTTCTGTTTGGTTCTCATTCAACAAAACAGCCTTACAAAGTGTGCAGGCTCAATCATTCATTCAGTCTCATTTGTTCTCACAAATAAATAAGACTGCTCTGGTAATCCAGAGTGTTACTTTAGCCATACACTGTAGGAGGAAAAGTTTTATTTATTT
This sequence comes from Rhinogobius similis, assembly GCA_019453435.1. Lineage (NCBI taxonomy): Eukaryota > Metazoa > Chordata > Actinopteri > Gobiiformes > Gobiidae > Rhinogobius > Rhinogobius similis. Next base: position 28,958,463 of record CM033621.1, read on the forward strand.
TTTTAACTAGAAGAAATAAAAGTCAGCTACAGGCCCTTTAATTTGATCCTGTTAGTCACAGTCTACATTCCTCACAATCCCAGCACATCCGGAGTCTTTACAGGGGTTGGTTTCACATCTACCATTGGGCAAAGCAGTGTTATACAATGCAAACAATACAGTGCAATGTAAAATACTATGCAGTGCACAGTGTGCAACTGAAACATTCAAACTATTCTACTTAAATGCTTTGGGTCAGTAAATAGTCTACTTTTATCATGACGACAGGTTCAGAGTGGATTTATAATGAAATGGCTTGTTGCTTGTTCAAACAGGGCTCCGTCTTTGTCTTGGCGGTGCTCTTTGTCCTGGGCACCTGTCTGTGCTGCTGTGACAGTGTGTGCACAGAGCTAACACTGAACACACACAAACGCACACAGCAACTCCTGCTCCTCTGTGTGCTCCACCAATATTTACTCATTCCGCCTCAGCACTGCCTATTGAGTTTGACCATTCAAAATAATGTTTGACTAGCATTAGAACAACAGCAGGGCAGTGGTGTGTGGGCAGCGAGGCCAGAGTCCTGAAATGTGGCCATTTTATTGTGGTCTAGCACTCTGGGCGATTGAATAGGAAGCATGAGCGAATAATGCATCAAACACGTGTTTTCTGATCGTGCACATATGACAGTTTGTTTTTGTCTTGTCTTAGTTTGGCAGGATAATGCCTGTGGTAAATATTTATCATAGTTTAACATCAGTCAAGAGTCTGTTTGTTAAGAAAAGTTGAGAAACAGTTGAAAAATAATGGAAGTAGTGCTGAGTAAACATGTCATGACACAGGTGGACGTTCCACCCAAGAACAGAATTCCACCCATAAAAGTAAACATGAACTTAACAAAACAAATGTGTAAATAAAACAGTCTGTGCTGTGATAGTGGAGTGGTCAGCAGAAACACGCCAGGCTCTGTGCCGGCCTCAGCGCCAGGAGATTGATTCCAGGCTCCGACCATTTGCTGAAATGCTCTCACCCCATCTCACACTGTCCTGATGATGACAGTGGTCTGGTCCACGGTTTAGGACACTGAGTGGACGGAGGAGCAGGTACAGCGTCCTAACCGTGGTCTATGATTCTACAGTAACTCAAAAAACAGAAGGACAGGGACTTACTGGTGCTCGTGAGAGGGGCAGCAGACTTATCCTGAGCCACGGTCGGACAGTGCCTGTAACGTCCTGGTGCTACATGCTCCTGGAACTATCTACACAGGGCTAGTAAGCGCGCTGCTTTGGATCGGTCGTGCTAATGTTGCTGCTAGCTGCTACTCTGGCCATACAGAGTCCAGAGAGTCAAATAAATCCGGACTATTTCGTGATCACAATTTGGACACAGGGATAGACATTCTGTTCGGAACATATATATATATATATATATATATATATATATATATATATATATAATGAAAGAGAGATTTTCTACCAAAATAAGCACTTATTTATTGACCCTCAACCACAACCAACTTTCTTCCCTGACATACAGGATTTTCTCCTCACACTCTGCACATCATACACAAAGTTGTTTCATGTCATGGATAAGCCAAAATAGTGGTGAACCAGACGTTATCCACAATGAACTGCAAATCCTAATCTCTAACTATATGACAAAAGAAGAGAATAAAAAATCTAGTTTAAGACAATTAAAATGTGACCAATACGGAGCTGCACTTCACGGCCAATCACAGTCACACAAGTCACGCCACGGAAGTTCATTTGAATATTATGAGGTCCATTTGCATTAGCCCACTTTTACAGTTAAATGTAAAATGTTACTGCGACATCCGCCTAAAGGATTAAAATAATAATCTGTCACCTGCAAATGATATAATATGATCAGCAAAATTCAATAACAGACATGTGGGTGTGAGGCAGACATGAGGCTGTAGGTGCAGGAGGGTCAGACACACCATCTGAACCGTTGTCTGACCGACAGGACTGATCTGATCATCACAGAACGCCCTCAGCGGACATCTGAGCGTGGAAAACCCAACGCTGGTGTGGAATCTCAGTGGTGTTTATGCACGAGCTGAGGCTGAGGCTGCCTTCTTCAATGGTGAGTGCTGCCATCTGGTGGTAACAATAATCCACTGCTCCTAATTAACACAGACTATTACCAGCTCATTAACCAAGTGTGAAATGTGAATGGATTTGGTTTGTAACACATTCAATTAGACACTAGAATTTGACATTTTTATTTTTGGCAGCATAATTTAAATAGTACAGTAGAAGTTTAATATCAGTGATGGATGATACATGACTTATTATTTTTGTTTAAAAAAGTATTGATTTTTAAAAAGTTTGTTGAACAAAGAAATTGATAGACAGAAATGAATAAAGTTCAAATTAGATTTACTGGTAACACTTTATAATAACTACACATATAACCCTAACCCTTAGAAAAGCAAAACAACAAAAACTTCATTCATAGTGAACAAATAGTTTATTAAGAACGATTCAGGCTTAGTTAATTAACTAATTAATCCACTATTCCTAATTCCAGGCCCTAACTCTAACCTTAATTAAGTAGTTACTAAGCCTGAATCATCTTAATAAACTATATTTTCATTGTGTATTAAATCTTGGTTCATGATTTGTTAAGACAAATGTTTAAAAAACATAAATGTGATTCATGAGAGCCCTAAAACAATAGTGAGAAATAAAAATATGTAAAAATATTTCCACCATGGGAGGCCCAACTTTTACGAAGAATTGAAGAATCTAAAACAAGGTGCACTATGTATGTCTATGTTTGTCACCGGCCTGTTTCCATGGTGATGTTATTGCTTTGCCTGGAATGTCACAGCATGTCATCAGTATTTTCTATTATGCATTTGTTCAATTAAAGTTGTAAAAAAAAAAAAAAAGCATTCATACAGTGAGCAGCTTGCCACAGATCTGTTATTATTATTGAGCTTTATTTAAGCAGGAAAGTGCCACGGAGACTTAGGCCTGGCTCCAGAGGGAGGTTTTTAGTGGGAGACCCCTACAGGAAAACATGCAAAGCTCACACAGAAAGGCCACACGCCAACCTAGACTCAAACCCAGGACCTCCTTGCTGTGAGGCGAGAGCGCTAACGGCCGCACCGCAGCACAATCTGAGCTGTACCTCAGCCAGTGCCAGCACCTGTTTGTCTCCACTGGTTCGCCCTGGAGCAGATACAATTCCAAAGTGTCACCGCCGTCTTAAGTGAACAGTACCGGGCTGTTTAAAGGATCCAAAGTGGCCTGGCTCGCGTTGGCTCCTGCACGCTTTAGCGGAGGAGGAGCTACACAGCACAGTGAGATGATTGGACAAGAGAGAACTCAGGCTCAGGTGAAAACAAAACGACAAAAGTACAAGAGTAAATAGTCATCTCTCACCAAACACTGACTCGATCTTGTTTATCACAAGACAAGCCGTATTTCCACTGATGCTAACTTACTAACCATGTCGAGCCCACATGATCAGTAAAACAAAGCTAGCACATGCTATCATCAGCTGTTTCCTGTTTATCAACGCACGGCACTCACTTTGTCAAGAACAGAAATGAGCTTTCCTGTGCAGAATTAATCTAACATTTTCCAAAGCCAACGCATCACATAGAGAGAGGTTAAAACGTAGAGTCTTTGCAGAGAAGTGAAATAAATGCTGAAAAAGCGAGGGAGAAACTGGAAGTAGTTTCCTGTTGACCCTTAGCTTCATGTCTACAGTCACAACCTCGGAATTACTAAATTAGTCATTGCGAATTTCTGACATTGACCTCCTTATTAAAGAGTATAATTAAACTTTATTTATTAAGAAAACATGAGTTATGTTTGGGTGACGTCAGTGGCTCATGTAGCAGAGCTTTGCCTCCCAAAGCAAGGCCCTGATCGCGAAGACACACTGCCATTAAAAGAACCGTTCCAAAGCACTCCCAGGTAAACCGATGTGGGGGATCAGGACCAGACGACACGTGGCGATAGATTGTGCGTTTTATAGGTGGCTAAAGTAAACAGTTTGTGTACAGTTCTTGATCTACTGAAATCATGCAAACACAGTGTCATTTTTATCCAAACATATCCTTGAATCCACCGCGTCTGACAGCTGCAGAAAGCCGCCGCCGTGCCAGGAACACGAGGATCCCGTCCAACCCTCATCCTCACCATCCTCACCATCCTCTGTGCCATCCTCTGTGCCGTCCAACATTTCTGCAGATACAAAACGCCCTGCTTTCATTGTTCTTGGCAGAGTCCCACCGTGTCCTGTTCGCTGTTGACAAGGGAGCGGATCAACACCAATCTCTTACAATCTATTTTTTTTTTTTTTTTTTAACAACGCCAATCAGCAACAGTTTTACCGCCAAAAGCTGTTAGACAAACACGCCGGCAGTGGTGCAAGTGTTTTAATTGGTTTGCAGAGGGTAACGAGCCAGGTAAAAGATGACAATGGCTTGTTTTAACAGTTGGTGAGTCATTGGCCAGAAGCTGCGGCAGATTAGTGTCGCTTTGTTCTGAACGCGACAACAGAACGGCCTTTGTGGGAATGACAGAGAAGGCTGGATCTGAGCTATTTTTATTTTTTATATTTAGGCAGAGGCAGATGGTGAATTCCACTTCCTGAAAAGGACTTTAAGGGAGGAAGATATTGATACGATTGTAAAGCACTTTGCTGCACGTGTACATATTTTGGCAGTGAAACCTTCTCTGCCTGCAGCCTGTTTTCTCTGGATGAAGTGTAAGGTCTGCTTTGGAGAGGATATATACTGTCCGAAAGTCCGAATGTCTTAGGTCCATGTGATCCAAAGTGGACCACGAGTGGTTCTAGCTTCCAAAGTGGTCTGGCTCATTTTAGCTCCTGGAGCATCTTAAGGAGGAGCTACAAGCCACACGGGATGCTACACACCAGTGTGAGATGATCAGACAAGAGAGACTCCGGTGAAAACAAGACGGCCAAAAGCAGATAATACTTTCCCACCCAATGCTGATTTGATCTTGTGATAAACTGCCTTATTTCCACTGATGCTGATTTATATGTTGAGCCTGTAATTTGAAAAAAAAAAAAGGAAAGTTATATCAAATATAATATATATATGTATATATATATATAATAGTTTAATCTTAGAGAGGGAAGCAAAAGTAATCGTTTTAGCTCATTATCATCAAACTTAGCCATTTTACATATTAAATGTAATAAGTAATATATTCTGAATTAAACTTTACAGAGCTCTGTTGCATTTCCTAACATTTATCAAGGGGTCAAATGTATAATTTTTAAGTACTTTGAGCACATATGTATTGGGAAAACAGTTTATATTATATTATTAAGAGTCGAATCTCAAAAATAAGGTTTGTCCCAGGTGTGGTTACTATAGCAACTTTCCATTCGCGCCATAGTTCCAATTCAGTTAATGCCGCCCACATGCTCTGCAAACCAAAGCTAGAAAAGTTCTACATGGACTAAAAAGCCGTTTTCAGACTGACCAGGAAAACATTTTACTGATGCAGTGAGCGGCTTCTCATTTCTGTAACAAATGTGGAAAGACAAATCCTGTGGTCGTGGAAAAAATGCCAGTGAGTTTGAGAAGGGTTAAATCATTAGCATCAGGCAGAGAAAACATTTGAGGAGAAACTACTCAAATTTGCATTGGCAACACATTATTGAAAACTGGAAGGACAGTCTGGAACCATTGTCTTGAAGGAGGGACTGTTCAGAACCACTTTGTGCCCAAAGAACGAGACCAACTGAACCTGAACATCCTGAATGAACCTCCGGGTTAATTTGTCAATGGATTTCTTCTTCTCTGATTCCAAGATGACAATGTGCCCACATTCATGGCCCACATTGTGACAGTGGTCCAGGATTCATGGCCCACATTGTGACAGTGGTCCAGGATTCATGGCCCACATTGTGACAGAGTGGTCCAGGATTCATGGCCCACATTGTGACAGAGTGGTCCAGGATTCATGGCCCACATTGTGACAGTGGTCCAGGATTCATGGCCCACATTGTGACAGTGGTCCAGGATTCATGGCCCACATTGTGACAGTGGTCCAGGATTCATGGCCCACATTGTGACAGTGGTCCAGGATTCATGGCCCACATTGTGACAGAGTGGTCCAGGATTCATGGCCCACATTGTGACAGTGGTCCAGGATTCATGGCCCACATTGTGACAGAGTGGTCCAGGATTCATGGCCCACATTGTGACAGTGGTCCAGGATTCATGGCCCACATTGTGACAGAGTGGTCCAGGATTCATGGCCCACATTGTGACAGAGTGGTCCAGGATTCATGGCCCACATTGTGACAGAGTGGTCCAGGATTCATGGCCCACATTGTGACAGTGGTCCAGGATTCATGGCCCACATTGTGACAGTGGTCCAGGATTCATGGCCCACATTGTGACAGTGGTGCACTTGATACATGGCCCACATTGTGACAGTGGTCCAGGATTCATGGCCCACATTGTGACAGAGTGGTCCAGGATTCATGGCCCAAATTGTGACAGAGTGGTCCAGGATTCATGGCCCACATTGTGACAGAGTGGTCCAGGATTCATGGCCCACATTGTGACAGTGGTCCAGGATTCATGGCCCACATTGTGACAGAGTGGTCCAGGATTCATGGCCCACATTGTGACAGAGTGGTCCAGGATTCATGGCCCACATTGACAGAGTGGTCCAGGATTCATGGCCCACATTGTGACAGAGTGGTCCAGGATTCATGGCCCACATTGTGACAGTGGTCCAGGATTCATGGCCCACATTGTGACAGAGTGGTCCAGGATTCATGGCCCACATTGTGACAGAGTGGTCCAGGATTCATGGCCCACATTGTGACAGAGTGGTCCAGGATTCATGGCCCACATTGTGACAGAGTGGTCCAGGATTCATGGCCCACATTGTGACAGTGGTCCAGGATTCATGGCCCACATTATGACAGTGGTCCAGACTTCATGGCCCACATTGTGACAGTGGTCCAGGATTCATGGCCCACATTGTGACAGAGTGGTCCAGGATTCATGGCCCACATTGTGACAGTGGTCCAGGATTCATGGCCCACATTATGACAGTGGTCCAGACTTCATGGCCCACATTGTGACAGTGGTCCAGGATTCATGGCCCACATTGTGACAGAGTGGTCCAGGATTCATGGCCCACATTGTGACAGTGGTCCAGGATTCATGGCCCACATTGTGACAGAGCGGTCCAGGATTCATGGCCCACATTGTGACAGTGGTCCAGGATTCATGGCCCACATTGTGACAGAGCGGTTCAGGATTCATGGCCCACATTGTGACAGTGGTCCAGGATTCATGGCCCACATTGTGACAGTGGTCCAGGATTCATGGCCCACATTGTGACAGATCTGTCCCTTTCAGAGTCTTTGGGACGTGCTGGAGAGGGCAGTGGTCACACTTTTCCATCAAGACAAGATTTTGGTGAAAAAGTAATGAGACACTGGGTGGAAATACATTTTTGACATTGCAGAACTTTATTCAAACAATGACACAACGAAAGTGTGCTGTAATCAAAGCTAAAGGCTCCAACCAAATATTAGAGCGTGTGACCTTTTCTTCTGTGGCTTTTTTTTTTTTTTGGCCCAGCAGTGTATTTCATTTCCAGGTCATAATGCATCATCATTATCCAAAGCCACAAAACATAAAGACAGGTTAAAGCATGGCATGGAGGCTTTGCAGAGGGTGAAAGAAATGCAGAAAAAGAAGAAAAAAAAAAAGACAAAGGAGAGACAGGAAGTAGTTTCCTGTTTACTCTAGCTTTAGCCACATCTCACAGCCATTTATTAAACGTCTTTTTGTGAATTGTTGAGATCAGCTCAATCTCATGATTAAAAATACAGAATAATTCAGGTGATTTAGATTGTATTTATTAAGAAAACATTTGTTATGTTAGCCCCTGCTTGTTTATGATAAGGAGTATGTAATCGTTACTGGTTTGTGTTAGTTTCAGTGTAGTTAGCTCCTCCCTTCAGACAGCTATATAAGACATGACGTACCCAATCGCTGTCACAACTGAAGAAGCTACTTGGATGAGAACAATAGTCACTAAAAACTTTTGCTCATCTGAAAGAATTACATTTTCTTTTACAGGATGGATTACTTACAATTGAGGCGTTGCACAAACAAAACCAAAAGGACCTTTTTTGTTCAAACAAGGGACAAACACATGAAAACACCACATTATTACAGTATAATGTGGTATAGTATAAAGTGTCCCTTATAGAATGCACACAAGTAAAGTAATCTGCACATTTGTACGAAACAGGTGCAGTACTTTCTAACTTTAACGTCGGCTCTGTTCATATGCAGAAATTGGAACTCTGTGTCTGAATAAACGAATCAGAATTTGCATTTTAAACAGTAACATTATGTGCACCAGCGCTGAGGAAATCATTAGGAGCTCACTTCGGTGCAATTATTGAGCGAGTTCAGCCCACACAGTGTCTATGATCGGAACGGCAGGCTTTATGAATCACTCAGCCACAGCCGCGATAACCAAGAGCAAGAACCTAATATTTTTTTTAAACTCATCCGGCTAATTAACATGTGAATCCAAGCAGAAAGACGCTATTCCTCTGCTGAGTTTTAATTGCACTGATGTGAGCCGTTATTTAACAGTACGGCCGCACCTCACAGCCGTAACAAGGCCCGCTTTTTAACAGAATCAAGTTGAGCTTCACCTGAGCTCATTTGATGAATTAATGGACTTGAATGAGTTGAGCTCCCAGGGTTAATTATGAAGCAGTGGCTCAGATCGGCCCCTGTGCTGTTTGCCTCTTTAATAAATGCGCTGGGCTCGGACTGAACACAGAGTCTGCTTTTAGAAAGTTGGGATTAGCGCCATTTTGAATATTCCATAACTTTTAATGTTCATTTGTTATTGTTTTTATTATTATGTCGATGTTTATTTGTATGTATTGTGTTGGTATTATACCTTGATTATCATTGACACCTCATATGAAATTGAAGATGGTGTAGGTGACTTTCCCCAAAATACAACCAACTACTTTTCAGTGATTCAACATTTTTGGACCACTAGAATTATGTTTAATTTATTTTAATGTGTTCCAGTTGGGCAAAGTGTGGCTTCTATTTGTAATATTATGAATTATATAGACTGTGGCAGAGCCTAGACATTTGCTACAATGACTGTAAATGAAGGACCACATAACTGCGATTCAAATTAAACTGAGATTTAAATTAAATTAGGTTGCAATTTGTAGTAAGACTAAACATTAAAACTACGTTTTGCTACTAAACTGTGTACATGGAGTACAGCATTATCTAATCATCGTCCATCATGACGTGCCGTTTCTTCACGACTGCTTTCAATAAGAGCCAAAAGTGTAGAACTCAATTCAGAGAAACACATCTATCCATCCGCTGAGCCAGGTTATCAATTTGCAACTTTCTGCTCAAAAACTTTCTAAAATCAAGTGTGTGCCTCTAGTGGCTGCAGTTTCAAGTCCTCTGTGACGTCCCACTGCCCTGAAAGAGGTGTTTTTGATGCACACCTGCTGCAGGGGCGGAGTTTGAACTGTGGAGTCTGTTAGACCAATCACACTGTTCCTTATTCCTCCAGACCCCACCCCTCACTCTCCCTTTAGTCCTCCAGACCCCACCCCTCACTCTCCCTTTAGTCCTCCAGACCCCACCCCTCACTCTCCCTTTAGTCCTCCAGACCCCACCCCTCACTCTCCCTTTAGTCCTCCAGACCCCACCCCTCACTCTCCCTTTAGTCCTCCAGACCCCACCCATTACTCTCTCCTTTAATCCTCCAGACACTCCCCAGTGTAACAGCTCTGTTTGAAACGTGATTGTGGGTGGAGTTTGGGTGTTTAGTCACTTGAGGGCCAGGTTCTGAATGAGGGGAGCGGTGTCCCATAAACTAAGTAACTTGGAATCACCTTATGATTAAAAAGAATAATTCAAGTACAATCTAGACTTGATTTATAAATGTAACATGAGTTGTATAGCTGTGTCTGTCGTGCTTCTGGACCTGAACACGGAGACACACTCCACCCGGTCTGAGGGAACATGGCCTGTTTGTTACCCTCCTGATGCATGCTGGGAGTACCGGCTCTCCCTTGTACCTGAAGAGGCAGTGACAGGGCTAAATGCTGAACAATGTGCTCTCCATTATGTGAATGACTCTAATCACTGCTCAGTGGTGCAGCAGCCTTTGTTAATGGGGCTCCTCCACTCAATTATCCTAATTGTTCCATTTGCACAAGCGGCCGGTGCTTTGAAGAGCGCTGACTGGGGCCTGGACGGAGCAGGGCTGGAGCAGGGATGAGCACTCTCACTCAGGGTAATTGTACTGGAGTGTGAGGCTCTGACATCAGGAAGGGAGCCGCCATGATGAGGGCAGAGCGTGTGGGAGGGCATCAGGGTGAGTATAGTTAGGAGCTATTATACACTGAGAGAGCACATCGTTATTATGCCCTGCACACTCATCAAAGAATAGTGCTCTGAGTTTAAAAAAACATTTGGTTTATTTATTTGTTTTACTTATTATTTTGTTTAGTGTAATACTGTGCTAAATCAATCATTTTGCAGTTTGTGATGAAAGGCTGAAGAGAAAAGTCATCTGTGTTACTAACGCACCAAATTACATCCAAAAAGCACATTTAACTCTGTTTGTTTGTTTTTTAACTATTTGAATTTTCATTTAACAAAATAACATTGTCTGCTGGTTCTGCTGGTTGAATATGAGCAGCAGATGTGACATAAGTACAGTGTTGTGTAAATTAGGCGAGCTTTGGCCCTTATTTACATTATGGTTGCTAGGTAACAGTTGTGGAATGACCACTACTAATGTCACTGCTGCTCAACCATGAAGTAACATTATAAACTTCCCCAAATTTGCCAAACTTGGGAAAACTAGACAAAAATGTTAACATAGTCTTGAAAATAGTCATGTTAACTATGTTTTAGTGACATGTGTATTCTAATATAGTCTCATACACATTTGACTTCTTTTCCTATCTCCACAGACCTGACCTGTGTCCTTTTATTGTGGCCAGCCTACAGCACATCTGTGCAATATTCATGCTGTCTAATCAGCATCTTGATATGTGATATGGAAGTGCTCACTAAAACAGATTTACACAGATCTGAGCTTTATTGGAGAGAAATGGGTCTTGTGTTTGTAGGAAATTGTGTTTCTAGAAAATGTTTCATATCTTTGACTTCAGTTTATGAAAAATAAGAGCAAAACCAAAAGTGTTGCGTTTAAAGTTTTGTTCAGTGTACATCCATCACTGAAAGCAACTCAGTCACCTGCAGGTGACTTTGCACCTCCAGAAAGTGACACAGCAGGGTTCACACCAACCTGAGGGTGCAGCCGAGTTTCAAATGGGAGCAAAGACTCCAATGCATGTCATCATTTACACGCCTCAAATGAGGGCGCAAACACTTGAATAACTTTGCACCCCTGTAGACCCGGCCTGAAGTCCCATATGGTGCCTTTAACAACTTTTTAGTGAATTTGTTGTGTAACCTTATTGCACTTTAAAGGACATATATTCTGCATTAGTTGTGTTATTGTCCTTTAAACATGCTCTTAAGGAGCGTCAAAATCTTAAGTAACTTAAAATGCTGTCTCTAATAGTAACATATGTTACTCTGGCATTTCTCAGGAATCGTCTGGCAGCAGATGAAATTACCATGGAGAAATAAACAAAAGCTAGCTTATCCCGACATGCTGGTGTAATGAATGTGATGGACCAGGAGACCCCAGAGCGCAACCTTTGACCTCACAAATATGACAAATTTGAAAAGAATTTTTTTTGTGAGGCTCGAATAAGGAGCAGAGAAGACGGGATTTATGGAACAAGCGTGAATGAAACTAAATACAACTCCAGCTATGTGTATTCTGAATATACATGTATTTAGTAAGTTCCCCACACTGAGGATACCGTATAAGGAGATGTCTGGACTTTGCCGTTTTCAGCTTTAAATCGATTTGAGACACTTTATTGGACAAGACACTTTCTTGTACTCAGGAAATAAAACAGACACTATAAGCCCATTTGGATTTACCTGTTTGACTCAGACTGTGCCAGGACCTTAGGCACTTCCAGATTTATTAAGTTTTTTCTGATGTTTTTGAACGCACCATGAGCCTGTCCCCTCAGCACAAGCCCGGGGCCCCGGTGAAGCCAGCAGCAGACATCAGGTGAGAACAAACAATAAAAGGCAAGTATCATATTGCGGTTATTGCAGTGGCGAATCATAAAACATATTAGTTGGCAGACGGACAAGTGAAAGCGCGTGTAATGAAAAGGAGGCGCGCAGCTGTCGGTGGGTCGAGAACATGAGCCGAGCCGCCTGTGATGTGCAGCAGAGGAGAGAGAGAGTCAACAGGGCTCGTCCCTCCCGCAGAGCTAAAGCAAACACGGCCGACCCCAACAGGAAATTCAAATAGTCCCAAGTTGAGATTGTGTAAGAGGGAGAGGGATTGTAATCACAGAGGGTTATGGAGCAGCAACAAGGCAAATATTATGACAGTGGTTTGCAGCAGGACGCTCAGATTGGAAAAAAAGAGCTTTCATTTGACCTTGTGATCTGTGGGAGTGTCTGGTGCTCCTTAAGGGTCCAATTTGACTTTTTTTTGAGGGTCAACATTGTTTCGTTAGCCTCATAGCACAAAGTCAAACCTGCCCACAACACAACGCACAGCCCTGATGTCCCGCTTCACTCAGCTCTCTCTTCTTCTGCTCTAGTCTGAGTTCACCGCGGCCCCAAGGACGTGTGGTTCCAGGTCCAGCCCAGTCTTTTGTCACGTGGGCCGGCCCATGGCAAAGGTGACAGGGCAGAGCTGGATGCTTCTAATGCCTTGTGTGTCTGGTTGCGGGTCATTTGTGGATTGCCTGTCATACCAACAGCTGTTGACTGACAAAGGCCACACAGATTCACCTGGTTTCACACCAGACCACTGCGGCAAAAATAGACTTACAGTGACAGACCTGTGCGACTCCCGGACCCACGGCCGCAGTGCTCCGAAGTCCATCTAACAGCAACAGTGTTGAGCAGTAACACGTTATAAAGTAACGCTTTACTGTAATTAGATTACTTTTAATGCAACGCAGTAATCTAACGAGTTATATTTACAAAACAAGTCATCAAATTAGAGTTACTTGATTGAGTAACTATGTGTCACTCGCCAGATAACATATTATTTCTGTTTTTTTCAATAAAATCCCAAACTTTGCTCTTTAAAGTCGAAGATTAGTGACGTAATCAATCCAAGACGTGTCACCGCCAGATCCAAGCCCAGAAGCCCTAGCAGTTAGCTAAACAAGCGCAGCATGGATCTGGGAGACAAGTACGCATTTTCCAGTTGGAAATATGCACATTATTTTGCATTAGTTGGTACGAGTGGGAAAAATATTGTGGTTCGTTGTCAATTATGCTGCGGGAGCAAGATGCTTTCAGCAATGAAAAACTCCAAACCTTCTCAAACATTTAAAAGGGACACTTGCTACAACACAACGGCAGCGACGGCAAGTAAATCCAGTGCGAGCGACTGTACACCAGCTAAACAACAAAAACTGGATTTCTCCCGTGAGTTCTGACACATGACAGTTGAGTTAAATCGACTTGTTGCGAGTTATATTGTGGAGGAAATGCTCCCGCTTTCCACGTGGACTCCCCAACGTTTCTTTGGATAATCGACAAAATTCCCACAATTACAAATAATGTACAGTTGCCACACGGAAAGTAATTCAGTTAATATCTGGAGAACGAATATGCAAAGATGGAGGCCACTTTAAAGTAAACATTAGATCAGGTACCCTACGTATCCACAACTGCGGATATCTGGACTGCAAACAATAAAGGTTTTATGGGTGTAACTATTCCCTGGTTCAACACAGACACTCTGGAAAGACACAAAGCTGCTCTGGCTTGCAATCGAGTTAGAGGCAGGCACACGTTTAATGTGATTGCTGCTGAGCTGGAGCAGATTCACTCATCTTATGGCTTGCTCAACAACGTTGTTGACAGATAATGCATCTAATTTTGTAAAGGCATTTAAAATGTTCCCCGCACCTGAGTCTGTAAAAGAAGGAGATGAAGAGGAGGAGGATGAGCAAGAAGTGACCTTTACAGACATAGCAGAAGCCCTCACCTCAGGTTCTGATGATGACCACTTCACACTGCCCCCACACTACAGGCGTGCATCACATACCATCAGTGTGATTTCCACTAGTGACATCGAAAAACATCTTACAACTAGAATACTAAACTAAACTAAACTAAACTAAACTAAATCAGTATACAGAGTTACTGTTGCAAAATGCACAGGTCTCTGTACTGTAATAGCCGAAATTGGGGTTTCACTCATTCTACGTTGCTAAGGTTAACTTCAACTTTAACATCTCTTTAGCACCTGTTTTGTCAGCTCCCAGTCCCGGTCACAAAGATAGATAATGGGCATCTAATCCTTTTATGACGTCCTTTCACGCTGAAATCTGGCTTTAACCGGAAACACCACTGATAGCTGTTGTTTTTCATGAATATTGATAGTCACATATGTCCTTGCTCTTGTTTCACACTGATGTTTCATGTTGTCTCCTCATGATGTGATAACTATGTCTCCACCTATGTCTTGTGTATAAAAAGCATGTGTTCTGATTTTCATGTACCTCCGTCGACCAGGGAGAGTCACTATGTCAGGGAAAGGCGTCTATTCACTCTGGTACCAGTGAATAAATCAACTCATTGATCAGACTCATTCTCTCTGCATTTTTATTGTTTAACTTGTTTTAAAGAAATCCACAACTGCAATTCTCCCGTAACAGTACCAAAGCGAGTCGATCAACAGTTGCATCAGAACAGGTGGAGGAAGTCTCCTGGTTCCATCATCAACAAGGTGGAATTCCTTTTATGAGGCTCTCTTGAGTGAGCTGAATAATCTGTGCAACAAGCTGGGAGTCAAGTGCTTCAATGAAATCAGTTCATGCATGAATACTGCATTGCCATGAAGCCATTAACTGCAGCACTGGACCTGTTACAAGGTGATGACTGTTCCTATGTGCACTGTTGCCCACTCTTGAGATCCTGATGACTGAAGACTCTGACCTGGTAGAAGTCATTGTAAAGGTGTGCAAACCCTCTCATCATGAAACACCTTCATTATAATAAGTACAACGATGTAGCAGTAGATTTGGCATATTGTTGCAATAGTTGCTTTAAACACTGTTAAAGGTTTGCTTTTATTTTGTATTTCAGGCCATCCACAATCGTTTCACCAGTGTGCTGCTGGACAACAAAGATGTTCTTCTTTGCTGCCATAAGCTGCCCAAAGTTCAAACTCAGATGGGTAAAAGATAGAGATAGAAGACAACAACGGAAGAATCCTCTGATAAAAGAGTGCCAAACACTCTTCTTCAGCAGGAGACTCAGACAAAGCTGACGAAGTGTCCCTCACAGCAGCCGCACCTGTCAGTGGTATGGAGTTCTTTGGATTTGAGTCAGAGCTTGAGAACAGTTACTCAGCAGAACAAGAGGTCATGAACTATCTGAGCTCAGGAGGATATGAGCTTGAAACCTTGAACAACTTCCCAAGAAGGTTTTACAGTACAACACTCCAACCCCATCAAGTGCACCAGTGGAGCGTCTGTTTAGTTCAGGTGGACTTGTGTTGACCCAAAGCAACAAAATAGCAACATGTATGTTTTATCTATTTATACAAGGTGGTTCAGTGCTAGAGAATAATTCAGAGTTCTGGATCAGAAATGCATATTTTATTTGATTATAGGGAAACATAGCCATTTACATTTTTGTTTAGAAATAATGTAACATATTTAAAGTTACATTATTTCTATTAAAAGGCTGACTTTTTGTTGCAAGATTTGCACTTAGCAATAAAGTTAAATTCTTATTGTGAAATAATTGTGTGGAAGTACTTTGTAATCAGTAGTTTGATTACCTTTGAAATAAAGTAACTGGAGTAGTAATTAGATTACTTTTTGAAGGAGTAATCAGTAATCTGATTACTTTTCCTCTGTAATCTAATCAACACTGAACAGCAAGCATTGATTTTAAGCATTTTCTAAGTCTTGGGGGTTCACCCATGAATCTGCTCACATGATCAGTTTAATGGACACATATTATGCAAAATTGACTTTGAGCTTTTCTAACATTGTTCCTTCATCAAAAATATATCTGGAGTTGTATTTAGCTTCATTTACACTACATTGATGAATCCTGTTAAGAAAGTCTCCTCCCACCGATCATTAAAAACACTCAATGTGTGACGTCTCTTCAACTTGTGACATGGCTCCAAGGTCTCCTGTCGTTTACAATAAACCGTCACCAGACTGAGCATTTCAACCTCAAATCACAATCATTCCAACAGCATCCTGACATTAGCATGTTGGGTCAAAATGGCAAATTTTTTCCCTCTGCTGCCAGTAGATGGAGCTAAATGTGCCATTATTTTTTGTGTTTTAAAGCACGAAATGCCAAAGTAAATATCCTTAAGAGCATTCATTCATTCATTCATTCATTTTCTACCGCTTATTCCCGTTAGGGGTCGCGGGTGACTGGAGCCTGTCCCAGTGACTTTGGGCCTTAGGCGCCTTAAGAGCATGTTTAGACCAATAACATTACAAATGATGCATAATATGTGTCTTTTACGTGGTTTCATCTGAGGAACACAGCATGTTTAACATTAGTATTGCATGCAACACTGCAATGATGATACTTTTTGATATATTGAGCAGCCTAACTACTCACAGAGTAAAGATGCATACGTTAGGAGCCTCTGGTACAAACTGTAAGTTGTTATAAACTGAGTTCAGAAACAAGAGGAAGTAGAAAAGTTTCCCTGGAGCAAACATGCAGTCCTGGGGCAGAGGTCTGTGTCTGCAGGCAGCCTGCCAGCCAAATCTAATATGGATTTATTTACAAAGAAAAGTGCTCTGTTTAACATAATGAATATTTAATCAAGCATGAACCAAGTAAAGCAATTTTGAGGAAATAATTGAAAGCGGCAGCATCCTGAGACTGTTGGCCCAGAGGAGGCTGAAACGTCCCAGGATTAGGCCCTCAGACGTGCACTGAAGGAGACTCCAGAGACAGGCTCAGGCACATGCGCTAAACAAAAACTGAGCTCAACTCCTGAACTCAGCTCTGACTCCTGTCAGAGCCTAACAGGGCGAGAGTCTACAGCAGCTCAAAGAACTCATGAGGAGTGAGTGAGGGCTGAGACCATCGGGGCGTCTACTAAAGCCCTAAAAAAGAGCACTAAAAGTCATACCAGCCATCGATGTAGCTGTTTTCTTATGGGATTTTTTTGCAAGCACGCGCCACAGAAAGTGAATGCATCGCAGCACGAGCAAGGTCTGTTTAAGATGTTATCTGCAGTTTCTGTTGAATTTGCTTGATATAACAGAGTATGTCGGCTACACTTTGTCTCTGGGACGGTGCCAAAAAAGATATGAAGAAAAAACTTAAAATGAGTAGATGAGGCCACTTGACTCCAATGTCAAACACAGCTCCACATCTATCTATCCCAAAGTCATGGCAATTATTATTATTATTATTTAACATGTGCGGACAGACCTGTCTAAACCAGACTCAATAAAGCTGTCAGACTCAGACATAACCTGCTAGTTTGATCTGAACTGGAGCAGAGACTGCAGCGCCACCATGTGACCAGAGCTTCTTCAGTGAGTTTCAGCCTTTAATCTGATTTCCACTGTATAATGCTGTCATGTTTGTAAGTGCGTGGCATGTTGTAACAGTTCAGTTTTAGGGCCATTGTTGATTGTAGGGTCTGAAAGGCTGACGCTGTGCTGTGGCGTAAAGTGTTATTGCTCTGTTGGTGATGTGTTTCCTGCTCCCCGCCTGCCGTCACTCGTACACACATAACACACTTATAACAAACAGAGATGAGCGACAACTCATTTATGTAGATCATTTCGTTTTCAGACATGAGGAACCGCATTACTCACAGATTATTTGCTCTCCACAGCACAAACAAACACATCCAAAATGCAAAGTGCTGCACGTTTTACTGTCGGAAACATGTGGAAAATAGAACTTGTTCATTCCAAACATCCTAGATATTCACCATGAGTGCAGCACAGAAGCACTTTTCACAACTTTCAGAGACCAGAGCAGAATTAAGCAAAGGTATGAGAAGCAAACATAAGCATGCTAACAGCTCAATTCCTGATCCACAGCGGCCTCATTTTGAGCCTAAGAGCTGCTTTTACAGTGTGCCTGTGCTGGGGCAACACAGACTGTACTTTCCATGCAAAAAATCTCATGCCGTTTTTTAAAGCAAATTTTTCCTCAAAAATGACGATTCAACAGATGTTGTCAGAGCAGCCAAAATTACAACTCGAGTAACATCACTTCAGATTATTATTACTCAAGTAGAAGTAAAAAGTAAGAATAGTAAGAATCCAAACGTATTTGGAGTAACTAGGCTACTATTTGAGTACAGAGTAACAGTTTGGACGTAAAAAGTATTTAAAATCTGATTGTATGATTTGTAAGTTAATGTAATCAGACATACAGAAGTTAAAGAATGAAAAGATTCAGGAATTTCCAAAGAACATATACATACATTGTTAAGACAAATCCTATTTAAAGAGAATTAAAAGAAGATTAAAAGAAGCACTTCATTGTAGATTTACTCACAGTTAGAAGAAGTACCAACTCTGACTCAAGAGACTGGTATTTCAAACTAAATATTACTCGAGTATGATGTCAATAATCTGCTGAAAAGTATAATTTCTCCAAGTAAATGTTACTGAGAAAATATAACCTACATGTAAAGAAGTCAAGTGAACAATGATGAAACTAACTTACTTTGCCTTCTTGGGCTCTCATTACAGACGGTGCTTGAGCTCAGTGCACCTCAGTGTGAGGCAGGCTAAGCCGATTGTGCCAAAGAGTTCACTTATGCAAACTAAAACAGGTTATCTCCTCCTCTTTGGCTCTGCCCCTTTAATAAACCGGCTTAGGTTTGGCCTGGCGCCTCATCGCGCCTCACAAACCTCGGCTCAGCAATAACATGCGCCAGTAAGCAGCCATTCATTTAATAACTCTTTAATATTCTCTGTCAAAAGAGCCGAGCGGCCGGTGCACTGCGCATGGGCCTAACTGTGAGGGACTGATTGAATATTACGTAAAGATGTCATTTATATTCATTCAAAGTGTGAAAATCAGAGCCAAACGGAGCAGTGGTTTTGTCTGAGGACGAGGACGAGCCTGAGGGGAAGAGCACATGGGACATACTTTACCCTCCTGCATTATACAAATGTGACCCACACAGCCCGGTACTGGTACAGACACTCCTGCCCATTCATTTTAATGAGGCAGCAAGTAAATAAAATAAATAATTGTTGTGTTTGTAGACAGCGCAAACCCAAAGAGATGATTATTGATTATACTGTAGGCCATGTTTGTTTCATTTGACACGTCTAGGTCCAGCTTCAGGTGCTTAAGTTCACTAATGTTTGTATGTTGTTGTTTTTTTTTATGTCTGAAGAAATAGAACTAACCTAAACTGTTGGAGCTTTCTATATTTTAGAGCATTATTGTCCAGCGTAACAGTGGATTTAGGACATGTCTATTACATGGTTAATAAAGCAGTACTTCCACAGGTAATACGTGTGCTCGAGTGATTGTCGCCAAAACAGCCCTGGTGTTTCATAGTTTCTGATGTTTGAAAATGCTACTGGGCTACTGTATATTAGAGCAATACTGTGGATCTATTAAAGTATCTGGATTGGATATTGCTAACTTAAACCAATGGCCACTCCATTGGTAAACTACTCCAGCACAAAACCATAGAGTGCACTGGACAAACAAACAGCTGGTGTTCAACTGACAGGGGCTGACAGGGGCTGACAGGGGCCACAGCTTTGACAAAGGTTAGATTTGTGATGATTTTTGCCTTTTTTCATATTATGAGCTTTTTCTCAACTCAGAATTCTATAGTTTTCTTCCTGGTTTAGTCCTGGGTTAGACCTGGTTTAGATACTTGATTTAGTCCTGGTTTAGTCCTGGGTTAGACCTGGTTTAGATACTTGATTTAGTCCTGGTTTAGTCCTGGGTTAGACCTGGTTTAGATACTTGATTTAGTCCTGGTTTAGTCCTGGTTTAGTACTGGTTTAGATACTTGATTTAGTCCTGGTTTAGTCCTGGGTTAGACCTGGTTTAGATACTTGATTTAGTCCTGGTTTAGTCCTGGTTTAGTACTGGTTTAGATACTTGATTTAGTCCTGGTGTAGTCCTGGTTCAGTTCTGCAGGTGTTGTTCAAAGCCTTTCATATTAAACTGTTGTCATATTTCAAAAGCATCGGTGCACTGGGCACATTTCTGGCCCAGAGGACAAAACTATCTGAAAAACCTGGCCTTGATAAAATAAAGTTGAATATCTCTGCAGACACTGCCCCAGTGTGGTGGGCAGTGTCGGAAGTACACAACCAACTTCCAACCAACCAAAGCTTCGGGGAACAGCCAGAAGATTTTTGCATTTTGCCCAGCCACGAACAAATCCATCCCATCTGGTTTTGATGTAAAATGTCAATTAGTGGGTGAATAGACCACCGCCATCAAAACTGTGTTTGTTTTCCTTACGTCAAACAAACAAAATATTTACCACTTGATTAATGTTGAGTTTGTGTTGTGTTTCTTCATGATGTTCTTTCCCACACAGACTGAAGTGGATCCTTTTAAGTTTATTAACACTGGGGAGCTTTTGTACTTTTGACATGAATCAGGCAGAAATATTATTATTATTAGCCACAGACAGTGTGCAGTGGTGTCGTTTGGAGACAAATGATGCAAGATACTCAGAGAGATACTCAATCAGAGAGGCATCCCAGCTTAAATACAGGAGATTCAGATGTACTTGTATCACATTTAGAGAAGTAAATGTACTTTTACCACCTGTGTGTGTGTGTGTGTGTGTGTGTGTGTGTGTGTGTGTGTGTGTGTGTGTGTGTGTGTGTGTGTGTGTGTGTGTGTGTGTGTGTGTGTGTGTGTGTGAGTGTGGTGTGTGTGTGTGTGTGTGTGTGTGTGTGTGTGTGTGTGCGTGTGCGTGTGTGCGTGTGCGTGTGCGTGTGTGTGTGTGTGTGATGAACTGCCTGATGAACTGTTCATACTATTTTGATCGCACACTTTTTGACAATATTAGGGTCAACATTGTTCAGTGTCAGAAATGCATTTGTGGCGTGTGTGTGTGTGTGTGTGATGGGGGTCAGCTCATGTGAATAGTCCTGAATATGTATGAGCTCGTTTGCATGGTCCATATATGGGCGCTGAAGGTGTGGTCGTGACGTCTGCACGTCTTTAGCGTCAGGTGGAGCTATAAAGCAGTGACTGCAGGTGGAGCACGAAGGGTTTGATGAATCAGGACTCTCTGGAGGGCACTTAGGTGAAAAGATCTGTAGTGAATATAGTTTACAACCTTTGGATTCCGAGTGGATTCTATGTATGTGTAGTGACTGTGAGGCAGGGGGCTCCGCAGTGTGTCTACCCTCCACAGCGCCTCCTTTCGGTGTGGTCCTGCTGTAGCGGCTGGAGTCGCCAGGTCAGAGAGTAATGGCTGCTCGTGATGGCTTAATGTCACGTGTACTTTATGTGAGGTCTAAACTCAAACTCAAAACTAAACCCTAACCCCCTCTGTCTGCTCTGTGGAGATCCAGCGGCACTGGCCCTTCACATCACTGATGTCTTCTTCTGGTTCCTGTCTTTTTTATTTTCTGTTGTCTACAAAGTACTTTATGTGAACCAGAACTGAAATGACAGGAACAGAGAAAGGGACTCAAGAACTGTGAACAAAGAGCTGAGATGATAAAGAACACTGAAGTACAAGTCAAACCTCTTTGTAACTAAAATACATGATGTAACTTATTCATTCAATATTTCCTCTTTGTCAATGAACAAACCTGTGTGTCTTTTAGATGTAGCTATTGGTTTATTTTATTTTGCTCCTGGGCCTATCCCAGGTGGATGTGAGTCATTTGTTAAATCATTCAGATCATTTGAGACTTTGACTGGGGGGTTTAACACATGAATGAATGAATATCAAAAATATGCAAGATAAGTAATGCTAGAAAAACAGCTCAAATCCTGATGAGGAAACGCCTGATTGATAAAACATTATGTGTAGCAACGATACAAGAGCAGGTTTAAAAGAACAATACAAATAATACAAAATATGGCCTTTAAACATCTTCATTCATCTTCAAGTAAATAAAAAACACACCATGAACATAAACATTGTCCTTGGTTTTCATACAAATGTAGTTTAAGGTGATGGTGAAGTCTGACGGAGGAGGACGAGGTGGAAGTGCTGCCTCCAGCTCAGACTAGGCCCGTTCACAGGAGAAGGACTCATGCTCCTGAAGTCCTTTACAGAAGCTCTGAGAGACGATTGAGTGGACTACAGGGACCTCTGCTGGTCAACACAAGTATTACAACAACACCATAGGAGTCTCTGTAAAAGTTCAGATTCAAAATTACTCATTTAAAAAGAGTGTTAACTCTGAGATCAAGTCCAATTGAATTCTTTCTCTGTGTTTGTTTTATAAATATATTTTTTGTCATTGTGTCCTCTGGCAAGACACTTCAAGTGCAGTGCATGAGTAAATGATCAGTATTTTATTGTGTGTCATTGTATATATAGTATATGGTGTGATTAATTATTATTTCGAGGGGATAGAGGCCTTTTTGATGTATTTTACATTTTTATACTGTTTTTATCAGGACCTCGAGTCCACAATAAATCTGTTTATCGTCTCCTTCAAATGAGTCTGTGCGTGTCCTCTGCTGATGTCACTCTCCCACGGTTACCTCGTCAGAACGCAGGAGTTTATTTACCTGTGTAACCATAGCAACCCAGCAGTCCTGTGGCAGAGGCACAGGCAGCACCCTGACAGAGGCCGGGCTGCTGTTTGTTGTCACTGGGTCACACGTGGGTCACACTCGGGTCACTGTAGAGGCAGAAAAGACCCGGGACAAAAGCAGCATCCTGGAGGAGGATGTTTACTGTCCACAAAGAACAGAGGACTCATCTGTAGAGGATGTTACACCTGAACAACAAGCCCCGCCCACCACCTTCAGACTGAGAGTTCAGGCCCTTTCACACATGCAGCCTGACCTGGGACTTCACCCGGCCTTTAGCCGGAGCAGGGAAGTCCCTGCACTATTGCTCTGGCAATTTCCCTCCTACATTTTTTGTTTCTACCACTTGTTCCCGTTAGGGGTCGCGGGTGACTGGAGCCTGTCCCGGTGACTTTGGGCCTTAGGTGGGGTACACCCTGGACAATCGCAGGGTTAACACAGAGACAGACAGCATTTACTCTCACGCTCTTTCACTCGGGGCTAGATGACTGATGATGCATGTGTCTGGACGTGGGAGGAAGCTGGACAGAACCTGCAGAAACACAGGGAGAACGTGCAGACTCCACCCACAGAGACTTTGGCACCCTGGTAAACTGTCAAGACCAGTGCAGGGAAGGTGTATGTGTGAATAAATCCAGACAATTGACAGCACCAGAGCTTGTTTCTTTGGTTACGAGTTTGGTTTCCAAGGTTTTGAATTTATGATTTAAGTACTGTTCTCATTCAGAGTAAACGCTGCAGCTCAGGGCTGCAGTGATAGATGCAGGTCAATGTGACAGAGCCGACCTGCAGTGTTCTGGGACTGAAGTATGTGTGAACGGGCTCAGTGCTGAGTGTTCTGGCAGTCGGTACAGGGCTGTTTACTGGGACTGATGTGTGAACGGGGCTGTGCTTGACGCAGGCCGCGCAGATTCACGTAGTTCTGTGGACAACACTCGTCTAACGACCTGAAACACGCCCCAGGCCGCTAGTGTCCTGCAAACATCAACTTCTTGCTTGATTTTCTTGATTTTAAGCACTTTCTACGTCTTGTGAGACCGAACCGGACCCGGACCGGAGTCAGTGTACTGCCGGAGTTATGTTAGAGGCAAATGGATGTGTCAGTCCATCAGCCTCTGTCCATGTGTGGAAGTGGGATCTCTCCTTCACTGTGGTTCTCCCCGAGGTTTAGACTGTTTTCCAATTTGAGTCAATCGTGCTAGTCGTTAGTTTGACTGAATATTCATTATTTATAACTCCAGAAACTCTTACAAACTTTCTCTGTCAGTTGTAGCTTTAGATCACCAGTTATAAGTTAGAATTTGTTACAAAACGAGAGCGAGTAGCAGCAGATAATCACTGCAGCATTGACCTGTACGTACAGTACAAATACTTCAGTGGGACTGGGAGGTACTGTTTTAAATTCAATTTAATCAATAATGTTAAAACATCACCACAAACTAAACTAACTGTTTCCAAAAACTTGTAATTCTGTGAACTTTTATCAAGTTTGCCTGCTCTGCATTTAAGTTCATTTATGTTAGCCTTTAGCTTTGGTTTTATAAACAGATTATCTCAGGTGACATACTTGCTGCACACGTGAAGATTTGAACCTGCTTTATCCCTCTGGGATTCGCTCTGCACCGTGAGAACTTTTTTATTTGTATTTATTTTAACAAGACTGGGCTAAACCCCAGAGAAAATAAATGGAGGGGTAAATCACTCTTTTACTGCCACCAGAACCAGCCGAGGGCCATCGTGGAAAGGGCCTATTGTTAAGATAAAAGTCTACAGCAAACTACAGCAGGTTAGATGTAGTTTGTCCTAGTACCTGGTGCTGCAGTAAGAAAGTATGTTTTTGCACTTTATTTAATTCTGATGCAATTTCAGCTCTGGGGAATCGCAGAACTGAAGACGAGTGGCAAAACGTATTCACTATGTTAAAAAACAAAAAAACACTTTGGTCCAGGTAAAAGTCTTATTTCTTTTGCTTTATTCATAAATATTCTCCGTCTGGAAGCCTTGTGTCGCCATATTTCAACCTTTATTTTCATGTTGTGATTAAAGTCTTATTGTACAATGTAAGTTCATTGGGCGTGCTGTTTTGTATCGTCTTTTCAAGTGTGAAAAACACTCCAAAACCAACACTGGGTTCACAGACAAACACAAGGGGAGCAGGCTGAAGAGGAGGTGGCGGCAGTGACTGCAGGAGCAGCTGTTTGCACAAGCATCAGAGCGAGTGCACTGGGCCTGTCAAAGACACACGTGTGCTGCCTATTTACCCTCCACACACCAGCGCCTCCTGCAGGGACCAGGAGTGTCCAGCGCCTCCTCCTGCAAGGACCAGGAGTGTGAGCGCCTCCTCCTCCTGCAGGGACCAGGAGTGTGAGCGCCTCCTCCTCCTGCAAGGACCAGGAGTGTAAGCGCCTCCTCCTCCTGCAGGGACCAGGAGTGTCCAGCGCTTCCTCCTGCAGGGACCAGGAGTGTCCATCGCCTCCTCCTGCAGGGACCAGGAGTGTCCAGCGCCTCCTCCTGCAAGGACCAGGAGTGTCCAGCGCCTCCTCCTGCAAGGACCAGGAGTGTGAGCACCTCCTCCTCCTGCAGGAACCAGGAGTGTCCAGCGCCTCCTCCTGCAAGGACCAGGAGTGTAAGCGCCTCCTCCTGCAGGGACCAGGAGTGTGAGCGCCTCCTCCTGCAGGGACCAGGAGTGTCCAGTGCCTCCTCCTGCAGGGACCAGGAGTGTGAGCGCCTCCTCCTGCAGGGACCAGGAGTGTGAGCGCCTCCTCCTGCAAGGACCAGGAGTGTCCAGTGCCTCCTCCTCCTGCAGGGACCAGGAGTGTGAGCGCCTCCTCCTGCAGGGACCAGGAGTGTCCAGCGCCTCCTCCTGCAGGGACCAGGAGTGTCCAGCGCCTCCTCCTGCAGGGACCAGGAGTGTGAGCGCCTCCTCCTGCAGGGACCAGGAGTGTCCAGCGCCTCCTCCTGCAGGGACCAGGAATGTGAGCGCCTCCTCCTCCTGCAGGGACCAGGAGTGTGAGCGCCTCCTCCTGCAGGGACCAGGAGTGTGAGCGCCTCCTCCTGCAGGGACCAGGAGTGTCCAGCGCCTCCTCCTGCAGGGACCAGGAGTGTGAGCGCCTCCTCCTCCTGCAGGGACCAGGAGTGTCCAGCGCCTCCTCCTGCAGGGACCAGGAGTGTCCAGCGCCTCCTCCTGCAGGGACCAGGAGTGTGAGCGCCTCCTCCTGCAGGGACCAGGAGTGTCTCAGCCTCCTCCTGCAGGGACCAGGAATGTGGCGCCTCCTCCTCCTGCAGGGACCAGGAGTGTGAGTGCCTCCTCCTGCAGGGACAAGGAGTGTGAGTGCCTCCTCCTGCAGGGACCAGGAGTGTCTAGTGCCTCCTCCTGCAGGGACCAGGAGTGTCCAGCGCCTCCCCCTGCAGGGACCAGGAGTGTGAGCGCCTCCTCCTCCTGCAGGGACCAGGAGTGTGAGCGCCTCCTGCAGGGACCAGGGTCCAGCCTCCCCTGCAGGGACCAGGAATGTGATCGCCTCCTCCTCCTGCAGGGACCAGGAGTGTGAGCGCCTCCTCCTGCAGGGACCAGGAGTGTGAGCGCCTCCTCCTGCAGGGACCAGGAGTGTCTAGTGCCTCCTCCTGCAAGGACCAGGAGTGTGAGCACCTCCTCCTGCAGGGACCAGGAGTGTCCAGCGCCTCCCCCTGCAGGGACCAGGAATGTGAGCGCCTCCTCCTCCTGCAGGGACCAGGAGTGTGAGCGCCTCCTCCTGCAGGGACCAGGAGTGTGAGCGCCTCCTGCAGGGACCAGGAGTGTCTAGTGCCTCCTCCTGCAAGGACCAGGAGTGTGAGCACCTCCTCCTGCAGGGACCAGGAGTGTGAGCGCCTCCTCCTGCAGGGACCAGGAGTGTGAGCGCCTCCTCCTGCAGGGACCAGGAGTGTCTAGTGCCTCCTCCTGCAGGGACCAGGAGTGTCCAGCGCCTCCCCCTGCAGGGACCAGGAGTGTGAGCGCCTCCTCCTGCAGGGACCAGGAGTGTGAGCGCCTCCTCCTGCAGGGACCAGGAGTGTGAGCACAAACTGCAACTTCACAGATGTAAAACTATGCTAAATATTTACCACAGGTGCTATACCAAATTAAGTAAAAATTTAGAATTTAAACTTAGAATATTCTGAGAACCTGCCATATAGACTTTAAGGTACTCAAGATCATGTGTAAAGGCTAATAACGATATGAAAAATGCATAATATATTTCCTTTAAATCAACCTGAACACAACCACGTTCTACTGGAAATGTGGTCCGTTTAATGCAACTGCCTGGTTCCACCTGCTGTTCAAAACGTGAACTACAACGTGTTAATGTCTGCTGCTCCACTTGTGTGTTGTATTCATTTAAAATACTGTGTGTAGTTCAGTTCAGTTGAGTTGACTTTCGGGCTGTCAGCAGACAAGTCTACTCTAGTTTGCACTCATAGGTAGATTTGTTTTGCAGTCATTTTCAGATCACATCAATATAATTATTCCAATAACATGACACAAACCGACCTTAGAGCGGGCTTACAAAGTCACATTAATAAATACAATGACTTCACACAAACATGATTTGAAGTTTTGTTTCAATACATTTTAATCTTATCAAAAAGAGCAGGTGCTACAGCTACTGTTGAATTTACAAATGTAAAAAGCCAAGTACTTTACAGACAGCTCCATGACAACCCAGAGAACAAGCCAATATTTACATCCAGCATGAAGCCATTCTTTTTTGTCATTTCAAAGAGTCCATTCAACAAATACAAAAGCTGTTTTTTGAAAAAGCATTTCTCTACATTTCTAAAACAAGCATTCTTTGGGTGGAGACAAACTGGGTTCAAAAGCTAAAATAAAGTCACCACTAAAGCAAAAAAAACAAAACAGTCTTAACAGAACACTAAAAGGATTCAGGGCTACTTGGCCGGCAAAATCTTGTAAATAGACTTAAAAGTGCACAGTAATGCCTTCATGACAAACGGCCGGGCGTTTCAAATGCATAGATCACGGCACATGAGACTGTCCACTTTGGGGCAGAGGATCCAGCTGTGGTCAGCAGCTGCTCAGGGCTTCCTTCGCCTTTAAGAAAAACAAAACAAATCTAATATTTTACAGATAACAAATGTAAAATGTACTTATTGCTGTTACAAAACAGAGTTTAGGGTCCACAGTACAGATATATTATAAAAGCAGCTCTTGTATGCTCTGTATGTGCTGTCTCCGTCTAATTATAGAGCTGTTAGCATGCTAATGCTAAAGTAGATTTACTGTGACGGTGAACTCTGCTTTGGCTCGGGAAGGAATTATAAACACAATGTGGTGAATAATGAATCCTCAGAACGCATTCACTAAATGAGAAATAGATTAACAAAGACTTCAGTCCTGTTTAGAGACAAATGTACTGAATATAGTTCAGTGTATGTGAACTTCTATCATTTTGGAAACAACTACAGAAAACAGCTTTTTGGGCTTAAGTGTAGTGATGCTATTGGACTGGTATTTTGACACTTTTGCATCCAAATATTGTACTTACTTCTGATATGCAGGGCCTGAACTCGTCACCGGGGGCTGGATGGAAAAAGAAAGGGTTATAAATAAAAAGGTTCTAACAGATTTTTTTTTCTCGTTTTCATATTTTACTTTCTTTTGCACTTTTATATAACAAAGAACAGGGAACACGACAGAGAGAATATAGAACCGGCACAAAACATACTCCTAAATATAAAGCCCGATTGGTCCAGAATCTGGTCTAGCATTTAATTAACTGGAAAAGTGAGTGTGTGTGTGTATATATATATGTGTGTGTGTGTGTGTGTGTATGTAAGTAAGTATATGTGTGTGTGTGTGTAAACATTTTTTTTACCCTTTTATTTTTGATAAGAATTGTTAAGATCAGTAATATATTTATATAGTTTTGAGATTTTTCAGTCTCATTCAGAGGGCTGGAGTTGTTTCATTTCCTGGTTATAATAACTCTTATTCCTAAGCGCCTTAAAAAGTCCTGTTTCTCCAAGTCATAGTATCAAAACTTTTCATCTGATTTTCTTTTACAATCTGGTTTTGTTATCCAGATCTTAAATCTTTGGTTGGTGCAAAACTTTGATCATAAGCCAACCAGCTTTGTTTCTATGTTCTGATTAGTTCTTTCCAGGTTGTGAGTACAGGTTTTACCCAGAGATTGTGTGTTTCTGACCCAGCAGTTGGTCATCTGCCAGTACGGCCTGTACAGGAACCTCTGGTAACACATGACACTCGCATGTTTCCACTGAGCTTTGCACTCTGGGTCACACCAGTGCGGCAGTCTTTGATTCGAGCTGAGATAAAGTATTTTATAAGACAAGCACCTTTTTCTTTTGACAGCTGTACAGTTTGGAATCGGCTCCCAGGTTTTTTGCCTTGTTATATGAATCTGGAGACTGTTTAATCCCACTCAAATAATTGGTTGGGGATGGAAATTGGGAGCGGCAGGAGTAGATTGAGAAAGGTTCATTTTTATAATCTCAGTCCTGTGACTTTGATTTAAGTAAGGACTTTCTTTATGGTGACAAGGAAGGTATAGTTTTTGTCTAAAATTGTTGAATTATGTGAAGAGAATTTATTCAGTTTGAATCCAGACCAATTTTTTTATTTTTATTTAACCTTTATTTAACCAGGAAAGTCCCATTGAGATTAAAAACCTCTTTTACAAGGGAGTCCTGGCCAAGAGGCAGCAAAAAGTTACAGACATAGACAACAAATAAAATTACATACAATTATAAAAAACAGTTACAATTAAACGAGTTGACCTCAAGTGCTCTCAGTCTGGCTTTAAAATCATTTAAAGAGATAAGTTCAGGGAGCTTCCAGCTTTTTTGCAGTGTGTTCCATGAAGTGGGAGCAGCGTGAGAAAAAGATCTTTTTCCCAGTTCTGTGCGGACAGAACTGGGACCAATACTCTGAAGGAGATGCATCAACTATGAATGAGATCTAACACGACTTTGCGCTCACCCGGTTCTCTCTATCGTCCATCTGTAGTGACTCTGACGACCCTGATCGCCTCTTTCGACTGGAAAAACAAAACAAAACAGAATTGGACAGAGCCCAGAGGTGAAAGGCCTTCTCTTTATGCTGTGTACCAGGGGAGCTGTCTGCAGTACCTGGGTGCTGCTGGATTATCCTGTCGCAGTGTTTCAATGTCTGTGAACTGAACCGCCTGTCCACCTCCACGGGTTTTGAAAACGTCACCCTGAAAACACAGTGAAAGAGTACAATTAGTTCAGACTTGAAAAATACAGAGTTTAGGTGGGGCAGTGCCATTAGAGTTAAACTGAGAATGAGCTTCTAATTGTTCAGAATGAGAATACTTTGAGTATTCTGACTTTGATGGAAGAAATTTGACTTTTTGCCATTGATTTAAAGTCTGTATTTTTTTTTTATCAACTGAAAGCCATTTTATTTGTTTTTAATATGACCATAGAAAATTGAAAGTTGTGATTGACACAAAACTATCACAATATCTATATTGATCATATGGCCCAGCCTTAAATTTAGGGCATAATAAAATGATCAGTTTTAGCTCTATATACATTTCTCTGGTATACATTCTGGTTTTGATTAGGGCTGCAACTAACAATTATTTCTTAAAGAGATTGATAAGGTGAGTACATCGCGGGCTAAAAGTGTTAGCACAATGAAGCAGGTGCTCTACCAGGATGAGACATGAGGAAAGAGCGACTAGAAGTCAAAAAGCATCCGAGGCACAACTGCATGAAGTAACAAAAGTCCTTTATTGTGTCATGGATCGCCAACGTGTTTGGACACAACACACAAGTGAGTTCACTCAGCCCTGAAGACGACGGTGTGCTGGACGTTTAAATTGTGTGTTACTTCACGCAGTTGTGCCTCGGATGTTTTTTGACTTCTCTCTCTCTCTTTCCCCAAACAATTATTTCAATTGTACACCGAGACTTACATTTACAATACATTTTAACCAGATAAATGTTAAAATACAAGGTCTTAAGGCTTTTAGATATTTAGAATATTTACTAAGACAATCAATTATAACTGAAAATCTGAAATTGTTTAACATTTTGACTTAATATGGTCTGTGTTATGAAAGGTCTTTACATATGTGTTTTAGAGTCTAGTACAGTATAGTATAATAAAGATGACGATTACTACTATCAAAATATGACTGTCAATGAATGGTCTGGGTTCAGTTTTGTATTTTAGACCAAACTGAAGCGTCTGAGCACATGCCGCCCGGGCCTCCTGCTCCTCTCCTGGCCGTGGTTGTGGCAGAGCGGCTGAGTGCTGAGGGGTACCTTGATGAGCTTGGTCTCGATCTCTCCGTCCGAGGCCAGCTCTTGGTGCCGGAGCATGTACTTGTGGCACTTGGACAGAGCCTTCTCGTTGGGGCTGGACACTGTGATGGCGTTGGGGACGACGGGCTGCATAACAGTGTCGAGCTCCAGGTTTGTGTTGGGCTTGTGGTCCACCCACTTGTCTGCGCCGCACGAGTGAGAGCGCCGGTGTGTGGGGTGCACGGGGACGGGCTGATTCCAGTGCAGAGAAACACCAACAAATTATTCACCAGGTGACAAGAGACTGTGATTAAGGTTAGTCTGGAAGTGTACTGCTGGACTTTTGATGACAACATGTGCTGTACATTGTTCATTTGACTTCTGTGCGAACCCATGAATTTGTTACCAGTTCTATACCAGTGGTTCTCAAACTGTGTACCACTGGTGGTACGCAAGCTTCTTCTGGTGGTACATGGACACCTCTTCAACTGTAATGTTTACTTCATTTAGAGTAGGTTTTATTCACATTTTTGCTCTTCCTTTAGTAAATTACTTGTATTCCTATTTAAGACCTGGTTTATCTCTAATTTAGACCCGAGACAGTCCTGTTACAGACCCAGTTTAGATTTGGTGTGACTCAGAAAGCCAAATCTTTTCTTTGGTGATACTTGGGGTAAAAAGTTTGAGAACCACTGGTCTATATTATATTAGCAGAAGCATAGTTTGTAAGTTTTTAAAAGACACACATTCTGCATTATTTGTATAGTTACTGCCTACCCTTCCTTTATTTTAAGTTCTAAAACATGAGATGCCATGTACTGAAAAGCACACATTTACTTTCCCTCAGTCAGGCGTTCCCTCATCAGGATTTGATGATCTACTGGCAGTAGATAAATAAACAAAAGCTAGCAGTTGTAATGCAAGCAGATCCATGTCCTCCTCGTTCTGAGGCAGAAATGCTCAGAATGAGTGGTAATGATTATCCAGCAATACACTTCTGTGTTTATGAGTAGAGCAGGTTAAGAGAAAGCAGAACAAGCAAAGACTCACAAAGATGTGCATGCAAAGAACGACAGTGTGAGGTGTGTGGAGCCGCTTCAGTGGAATCAAAATAACGGGGAGAAATAAAAGACATGTTCACGTGTCTGCAACTGACTGTCTTTTCTTCTGGGAGCTAAAACTGACTCTGCTTGATTTTTATATTACAATAGAACTAGTGAACTGCTAATATGACGCTAAAACAAAGTGATGGAATTGTACAGGCAACTGCAACTAGCAATTATTTTAGCAGTTGACTAGTCAAACCATTATCTCTATTGGCTTAAAATCGACTTTTGACTGAGGGCTTCTGGATATATGTCATAGGCATTTTAGAGTCTGTATGGTCTAAGTCAGATTATGATTATAGTCACAATTAGTGGATTAATCGTTTCTATCACTGTCTGAATAAGTACTATACTGACTTCTCGTTTGTTGAATAATAGCTTTATTATATTTTTGGAGCTCATATTCAGTTCATTTTACTTGCACCAGTGGGACATTTTGTTTTGTTTTAATGAAGTACAATAAGATCTGAGCTTTAGTGAAACAAGTTAAAGGTACTAACTAATGACTAAAGTGTTTCATTCAGTTTTTGTCTTTATTGCAACTCATATTTCTAAAAGATGTTACATGTTTAGAAACGTGTCTACTGGGATTCTGCAGCTTATTGTGTCTGTCATAAAGAAGTTTCACCATTATTGCATTAGAGCTGTCCCTAACAATGATTTTAATGCGTTATCCTTCAACATTCATTCGTCCATTAAGGAGCCTTCTGTCACTTTCAACCAAATAACTGTCTTACTGATGAAAATCCAAGATATTGAATTCCTTTTTGAGGTTTTGATTTCATAATGCCGTCGTCTTTATTATAATAGGTCTTTTCTGTACGTGTTTTAGAGTCTGTAAAGTCCAGAGAAAAATGATCAAAATACGATGATGGTTTTTCTTCTTTTTTTTGTCCACAAGTCACGATTGGTTGCAGCCCTAGAATTGAATGAGCCTCTGTTTATGGGACCTAAAATGTCATAATTCCAGCAGTGACAGAATGTACTTTTATGAAAGATCTAGCCATCGCTACAACAAGCAAAGACAATTCTCAAACAATCTGCAAAGCTACACACTACAGTCTAATACAAGTGCACGCATCCACAGTAAGACTGACACTGACCCTGGTGCCTGCCTCCAGGCCCAGCGCGTAGAGAGGCGCCGTGGCTGTGGCCTGGGAGCCCGGAGCCCAGCGCTGGCCCCTCCTGCGGCCCACGCTGCTGCTGCAGACGGGCGTGTGGCTCCTGTGCTGGGGAGGAGTGCCCTGCGCCTCCCTCTGCTCCCACTGAGAGATGCAGGAGGCCACGGAGCGCTGGGACGAGGGCGGGGACGGGGAGGGAGAGGAGGAGGGGGGAGGGGAGACCTGACCTGCTCTAGTGTGAGAGCGCTGTGGGTGAGAAGGAGTCTGCCTGTGCTCCTGAAAGGGAACGGTGCCCAAGCTTAGTGACTGTTAAAGCAAATGAACACACACATGATTATAGACAAAGACAGAGCCATCATTAGTGCCCAACATGCAAAATTACAATGAATATTCATCAGGGATTTCCTAATCCAAAGAAAAGCCTACGTAAATCATGAAAAAAAAGCAGGTTAATCTACCGCCGCAGCTATCCATATGTCTGAAGTGACATGACACACTCGTGTTGGTGCTGCCATTTTGAGGATAGAAGCTGCTCTGTCATCTGCTGCTGCGCTTTGAGTTTCACCAACAAGAAGTCTCAAAAACTCCACAAATGGAACCTCAGTTCTTACTGTACTGGTGCTGTATTTTAGGATCAGACACAAAGTTGTTGTTACAAATTGGTAACAACAAACGCATCATGGCACTTTGTTTTTCGTTGTCTGTTTCTGTCCAGCCCATTGCCAGAGGAGGGAGGATAAGTTTGAACCTGTTGTAGAATACTCACAGGCATTGGAGAGGGAGAGGCAGACCTCTTCTGTCCGGCCATGCGGTCCTTGTCTCTAGACGGCCTCTGGGGGCGCTCTTGCGCACCACCACTGCTGTTACTCTCAGTCACTATGGCTTTGAGCTGCTTCAGCTTCTCATCTTTCACCCACAGCTTGTTCTGCATCTCCAGCTGCTTTGCATTCACTCGTCTCACCTGAAGGAACAGAGAGGATCATGGTTAACCACTGCAGAGGCGGCATGAACAGCTCCACACTTTACCTGAAAGGACCTAAGAATAAAGTAGACAATTGCCAGAAATAACTGCAATAACAGAAATTTGGGCCGCTTATGAGAGCAGGTGCTAACTGTGACTTAAGCAGAGGAAACTTCACTGTGCACAAAGGCACATGCAGGCAGCTCGTCTACCGTGGTCAAGGCTCGCCAGAAAGACATTAGATTACTCACTGGACACTTAGTGTCCAGGTTGATCTTAATAGCATGCTGCTCTGTCTCTCCACGGAGAAAGAGCAAAGGAAATTTGAACAGATTAAACTACATGTAAGGCGCTCATGGCGCTAACTCAGGCGGTGCAGCGGAAAATTGTGGAGTTTGATGGATTTTTTTGAATGTAGACAATATAGGTAATTGATTCATGAAATAAAAGTTGTAAACGATTTCTGTAGAATGCTATTTATAGTAATTCATGCAACAATTTGTTAAAAAATGCATTTGGCAGAGGGGGCGTGGCGTTACGCATGCAGCAACAACCATACCACTCTTTCTCTCTCCAGAGCACTTGAGATGAGCGAGGGGAAAGGGCAAGCAAGAACTCACATTCTGACACATTTTAATAGCCCTGGAATCACAGCGAAACGTGTTGCTGTGGTCATAATCCAAGAGTGAGTCTTAATAATAATTGCGATCTATCAGCGACAACGCACGCAGTATATTTGCCTTGAAACATCCACAGAAGGCACGTAGCCTGCTTCTCACGACTGACTGTTGGCCCAGGAAAGTGTAGAGAGAACAGGGCAGAGAGCAGGACAGACAGATCACAGGAGCAGTCTGACCGGTTTGCAGTTTTATCAGCATTTAGGAATAAAGATAATGTTTTTAGGTGATTGTCATTGTACTTTCAAATCATAGCCAAATAAAAAAAAATTATTTACAGTTTACACAAGATTTAAATTAATTTAAAATTAACTTAATTATCATACAGCAGGGCAGGGCAAAGTGAAGTAGTTTAAAACCAAAACTCAAAATAACCTTGCCTGCTTTATATTATGTGTTTTATCACAGTGAAGTTTATTTAAAATGAAATGTGATATAAAACATAAAGGTGCCTTGGCTTAGGTAAAGTGTGTGTAAGGGTGCCTCAGGGCCAAAAAGTCTGAGAACCACTGCGCTAACTAATGTTCTTTCTTTGAAAATAGTCATGAGGGAGGAGGGTGAAAAGCCACCAAAGTTGGCTGTTCTGTGCAAATGAAGGGCACTGCGCAGATGACCTCAATTTGACAGTTTAGCCATTTTTTCACATTGTCACTATTTAAAGCCCAAATTGATCAAATGAATTTGATTTATTTTTATATACCCAGCCCTAGTGAAATCTGGTCAGCCTGGAAGTGCTGACCGCGCCTCATGTGAAGCGTATAGTAGACACGCCTCTGTGTGGTACTTACACACTCCTTCTCCCACTTCAGCTTGGTGTCTGCCACCACGCCCTGCATGCGCTGCTCCATGCGCCTGCGCTCAGACAGCTCCTTCTGCAGCCTCTGCTCGCGGGTCTCCAGCTCCTGCTCCAGTGAGCGCTTGTCCTGCTCGTACATGTCTGTGGTCTTCTGGAGGATTTCAAGCTGAACAACAACACAGGACAGTTAAACTACAGGTCCTGAATCTACATGCAGAGTCCACACTGTGCTAAAGCTAAAGCTACCTTATATTCCAGGGTCTTGGACTTCTTTTCCAACTGCTCGATCTCAGTCTTTTGATTGAGGATGAGCTTCTCTTTTTCGCCCAGTTTGTTCTGCTGGTTGTGGATTAGAGCTTCCTTGGAGTTGATCTGAGAGCCAAACTGGTCTAGCATGGACCTGATTGTGCTTGCTGAGGGAGGACAAAGGGGAAAATGAGAAGCAGGGCAATAAAGGGCTCATCCGAACATATCATGAAACCTCTAGAGGCCAAAAGTTGGAAGGGAGATGTAACAAAATATCTGGGTAACATTTATTTTAATTTCTTTATTAGATTTAATGCTTTGAAGTCAAACTTGCTGCCTTTTAATTAACACCCAGACCATAATTTAGTGTGGCTTTAATACAAAGTAAAACAAACATGAGTGACAGAGGTGAAGCCGTACCAGTCTTATTGAACTGCTCGGTCATCATCTGGCGAATGCGGTGTCTCTTCTCCAGGACCTGGATGAGATGAGGCAGAAGCTGGTCGTCTGAGGGGTCCAGCAGGGTGCAGGGGGGCAGTGGAGGCAGGCTCTCCAGCAGCTGGTTCAGCAGCACTGGGTCATCCACTGAGGGAGCGCACACAGGCGCACACACAGACGCACACACAGACGCACACACAGACGCACACACAGACGCACACATGGACAGAGGTGAGAAACATGTACAGCTGTCCACAAGTCCAAACCCAGAAATAGAAGACTTTCTCATGAGCATCCAGCACCACTGTGTCTAGTCCTCTGTCCTCTCAGTGTTGGTGGCCCCTCCTGACACTCGGTCTTACCCCTCCTGGCACACAGTCTTACCTGTACTGGTGTCCCCTCCTCACACTCGGTCTAACCCACTCTGGCACACAGTCTTACCCGTACTGGTGTCCCCTCCTGATACGCGGTCTTACCCCTCCTGGCACACAGTCTTACCTGTACTGGTGTCCCCTCCTGACACTCGGTCTTACCCCTCCTGGCACACAGTCTTACCTGTACTGGTGTCCCCTCCTCACACTCGGTCTAACCCACTCTGGCACACAGTCTTACCCGTACTGGTGTCCCCTCCTGACACTCGGTCTTACCCCTCCTGGCACACAGTCTTACCCGTACTGGTGTCCCCTCCTGACACTCGGTCTTACCCCTCCTGGCACACAGTCTTACCTGTACTGGTGTCCCCTCCTGACACGCGGTCTTACCCCTCCTGGCACACAGTCTTACCCGTACTGGTGTCCCCTCCTGACACTCGGTCTTACCCCTCCTGGCACACAGTCTTACCCGTACTGGTGTCCCCTCCTGACACGCGGTCTTACCCCTCCTGGCACACAGTCTTACCCGTACTGGTGTCCCCTCCTGACACTCGGTCTTACCCCTCCTGGCACACAGTCTTACCTGTACTGGTGTCCCCTCCTCACACTCGGTCTTACCCCTCCTGGCACACAGTCTTACCCGTACTGGTGTCCCCTCCTGACACTCGGTCTTACCCCTCCTGGCACACAGTCTTACCCGTACTGGTGTCCCCTCCTGACACGCGGTCTTACCCCTCCTGGCACACAGTCTTACCCGTACTGGTGTCCCCTCCTGACACGCGGTCTTACCCCTCCTGGCACACAGTCTTACCCGTACTGGTGTCCCCTCCTGACACTCGGTCTTACCCCTCCTGGCACACAGTCTTACCCGTACTGGTGTCCCCTCCTGATACGCGGTCTTACCCCTCCTGGCACACAGTCTTACCTGTACTGGTGTCCCCTCCTCACACTCGGTCTTACCCCTCCTGGCACACAGTCTTACCCGTACTGGTGTCCCCTCCTGATACGCGGTCTTACCCCTCCTGGCACACAGTCTTACCCGTACTGGTGTCCCCTCCTGACATGCGGTCTTACCCCTCCTGGCACACAGTCTTACCCGTACTGGTGTCCCCTCCTGACACTCGGTCTTACCCCCTCCTGGCACACAGTCTTACCCGTACTGGTGTCCCCTCCTGACAATCTGGGTCTTACCCTCCTGGCACACAGTCTTACCTGTACTGGTGTCCCCTCCTCACACTCGGTCTTACCCCTCTCCTGGCACACAGTCTTACCCGTACTGGTGTCCCCTCCTGATACGCGGTCTTACCCCTCCTGGCACACAGTCTTACCCGTACTGGTGTCCCCTCCTGAAACGCGGTCAAACCCCTCCTGGCACACAGTCTTACCCGTACTGGTGTCCCCTCCTGGCACACAGTCTTACCCGTACTGGTGTCCCCTCCTGATACGCGGTCTTACCCCTCCTGGCACACAGTCTTACCCGTACTGGTGTCCCCTCCTGGCACACAGTCTTACCCGTACTGGTGTCCCCTCCTGACACTCGGTCTTACCCCTCCTGGCACACAGTCTTACCCGTACTGGTGTCCCCTCCTGACACGCGGTCTTACCCCTCCTGGCACACAGTCTTACCCGTGCAGGTGGCCCCTCCTCGCTCCTCCAGCCGCCTCGCCAGCTCCTCTCTGAAGGCCTGGTTCCGGTGTCGTCGCCCGGCTGCCAGACCACAGATGGGCCGATCGATGGGTCGAGCCACCTCCACTTCCTGGGTCATCTCTGCAAAGCGCATCACCAGCTGCACCGCACACAGTTCAACAATTTTGGACATTTTGTCTTTACGTTCATTAGGGATAAAGCAAACCATGCAAAATAGACTTGGGCATAGAAAGCCTCCCCTCTTCTTCTTTTTTAAAAGAAATGTTTTTGGGCCATAGGATTTACCGGTTTAGAGTGAAATAGGTAGCAGACTGGGAAATGACACATAGTAAATGGTCAGACCCATAACCCTGCAGTCTGCCCCACACGGCAGGTATGTGCGATATCCACTCAACCACGAGCGGAACAAACCTGATTTCTTCATAGTGGAACTGTTACCCCTGTGTGTATGATCCGGAGTCTGAATATTTTTTTGAATAATTTCAAGAAAATACAAGAAAGTTGGAGGAGATAGAAGGAAGGTGAAAACTCAAATTTTCAAGCTTCAAATACAGGACAGCAGAGGATCACAATCATGTGGTTAAAAGCACATGAACATCATTTTATATAATAAATTCCCTTTATAATCACATTGAATGCATCCTAGTGGGAGTCAGTTTTGTTGACCGACTGTGCCTTACCATCGTCTCCTCGTAGTCATCTGCCTTTGGGTTGACGCAGACTATCATTCGGACTTTGCCTTCACCGTCAAAGTAGTTTTTAAAGAGGTGGGTTACTTTGGAGTCTCTGTAAGGCACCATCTGAAAAACACAGTTATAGCTTCACATAACAAAGG
This sequence comes from Rhinogobius similis, assembly GCA_019453435.1. Taxonomy (NCBI): domain Eukaryota; kingdom Metazoa; phylum Chordata; class Actinopteri; order Gobiiformes; family Gobiidae; genus Rhinogobius; species Rhinogobius similis. The sequence goes on from CM033621.1 coordinate 28,997,838, forward strand.
GTAAAAGGGTAACTTGTCACGTCAACTCAATCCTATGAGTAGCTCCATGGCTAACCTTATTAGTGCCACACATCTGGTTCTCTCGCAGCACCTCCATACACGTCCGCAGAGTCATCAGCGACTGATTAATGTTACCTGGAGAGAAGACATTTTCCAATACGGTTTGTGCACCATATTATGCAACAGTGAATGTATTTGTTCTAATATTGCTTGCTCTCCTGACATACACTGATACAAACAGTCTGTAACATCGGATTAATGCTAAAAACACTCCTAAAAGTTCTGAAAAAGAAACTCTAGCAGCATGAATGAATTAAAACATTCTTGTCATATTTCAGTGTTTATTAGTCCACCATTTCTGAAATTAAGTCTGATCACTGACACTGCTTATCCTGTGAAAATATACACAACACCACAGACGTCGTGGGGTAATTTCAATTTTATAGACAACCCGAGGTAAAACTAATCCTGTCCGATTAAAGGAAAAATATTATGCATTTCATATTGTTATTAGCCTTTAAACAAGCGAAGTGATCATGTTTAGACGGCAGAAATGCTCAGAACGAGTCTGGCGATGATTTAAGGACTTAAAGGCCTGGTACCTGCTTTTTACTGTTGTGAAACGTGAAAAACTGAACTAGCTGATGTTAAAGTCTTTACATCAGTCACATGTATCTCTTTCCTAATGCAGTCCCAACATCCTAAATATTCACTGCGATGAATTTATAAGTGCTTTTCACGAGTTTCTGAGCCCAGAGCGTCAGACCATCAGAGTAAATCTAACAAATATTAGCATGCCAACAACGCACTTTCTGCTTCTCTCGTAAGATAAAGCGCTCGATAAATAGATGCAGGGAAAACATAGTGGTCTCATTTTCACCTGAATAGATGCGTGTACAATATATCTGTGCTGGGACAAAACTCATTTTACTTAATTACATGCCAAAAATACGAAACATTGGACTAGTTCAGTTTTCCTGTTTCACAACAGTAAATACCAGGTACAGCTCCTTTAAAACAGCAGAAGATTCTCAGATAAGTGACATGTTAAATTGTTAAAAATGTCATAGAGAGAGGGAGTTCAGCAGGAAGAGTTTTTGACGGTTGGAGAGGATTTTCAAACCAACATTCCTCAAAATAGCATGAATGCAGCTAAATGTATTAATTTTTGATGGAAGATTGTTGGTTGGTTAAAAGTTCAAAAAAGTAATTATAGCAGAATATATGTCCTTTAATGCTTATGAAGCCGTTTTTACACTTTGTGGCATTTCCCAGACACATCCTACGTTAAGATGTCCCAGATAGTTTCATTTCCCGTATATAATCAAGGGGGAAGTGCATGAGCCCTTGGCCAATGCTATCTTTGCTAACCATAACACATCACATTCATCTTTTAGAACACATGCCGATAAAGCAGTACTATTTGTGAAGATCAGGGTTGCCAGATGCACGATAACTATCATATGTACAATCATTTTGACCCCTATAAGATGTATGATTAATAAAAAATAAAATAAAAACTGTGTGTGAAGACATTTGGTTGGTCAATATGTGCTTTTTGTTATCACCCCATTCTGTATTTGTGGAAGAATCAAAGCACGGACCTTTTTCCTGTTTCAGAACAGGTAAAAGAATGTCATCTAACCAAACTGCTGGGAGTTTGCTTAGATGCGCTAAAGAAATCTGTATTATATAGAGCCATATCAGTATGGAACAATATGTCTCCATATTTAACACAGATTTGAAAATAATATATTTCTTTAAAGAAATTAAAGAAAGCTATACTTAATAAAGAAGTTACATAAAGATGAGATATTGTTAAAGTACAAAAGACACAAAAAAGGGAAGGAGAGAAAATTATTTTTGAATTCTGAAACTTGTATGTAAATAAAATATTGTTAAATTAAAACGCTTTTTAAAATAAACATTTGTATGTGGTCTAACATTGTTTGTAAAACAGATTTACTCACAAATGTACATGTATATACTAGAAATGTACATTTAAATGCGATTGTCTGTTGTTTTATGTGGACCATGGAAGAATAGTTATTTCTGCGGCGATAACTAATGGGGATCCTAAATAAATAAATAAATAAATAAATTATTTGACTCAACAGAGGATCAACAGCAATAGTCCTGCAGAGGGAGCCGTGCTGCAGCTCTTGTATCTGCTGCACATATTACAGTCCCACACACAGTCTTTGTTTGGTCTTTACTTGGAAACGTGTTGTTTAACCTTTATCTATTAAGAAAACATATTGGAAAAATACAGTTTGGCCAAAGTATGATACTTCTGGGCACTCAGTAAGATAACAGGATTCTGAGTATCTGGCAAAACAGGCGAAGAACTGAACCCACTTTGTCTGTATAGTCCAAAGTTCAGTGTACAGTGAGCCCTACCAGCTTCCCTGAGGCGGCTGCCCTCGGCTCTGGTCCGGCTGGTGCGCTCGCTCCCTGCCAAGTCCACCAGACACAGCTGGCTCACGGTCACCTGGTTTCTGTCCTGTGAAAGAGGCATCAGCATGAGCGTCACACACTCACAGCCCTGAGAAGGGACCAAACACAGCAGAACAAGTGTGTGACCTGCAGAATGTGGTCTCCGTCTGCGTCCAGAGGAGCCTGGGCCAGCTTCAGGGTGAACACACTGTGGGAACGACTCGACTCACGGTTCAGCTGAGTGTTGGCAATTCTCCTTTTCTTTTGACCTTAAAGCGTCAAACATTACATTTTATTACTGTCTGGGTCTTGAATTAAAGAAAATGTGTTGTTTTATCAATCAATGTATAAATATTTTAAAACAATCACTGAAAAAATATTTAGGAAGGATATCTGTAACAGGAATGGACAATGGCGATATCATCAGCAGAACAAGTCACTTGTATATATGTCAGTGCTACACAGTTATCCTCTTCGTCCTCGTAAGACCTTACCTTTCCAAAAGACTTCGAAGGCCTCCTCTGTGGACTTGACCTCCACCTCCGTGCACCCAGCCACGTACATGTTATGGTTCTGGTCCTCACGCAGGAGCTTCGACTGTGGAGGTCTGAAACGAGTCCAACACCTCACTTTAATACTATGTTATAAAACACACAAGGAAACACACGCAGGGAGGGGAATCAACATGCACGGAGCCTGGTTTAGCTTCAGCCATTCACTTATAAACCACACATGACGGACATATGTATAGATTGCATAGACAGCCACCAAAGCATCTAAGCTACGCCGGTAACTGAGCCGCTACGTGCAGGTTTAGATTTTAGATTAGGTGGATGGACTACGGGATGTAGCAATAGCCATGTAGAGGCTACAGACAGCGTGTCGTGCACCACATACATGAACTCTTTGTTTCGCACAGGAGTGCCACCATCATGCCACCTGACAAACACAAGAGGACATTTGTAAAAAATAGAATACCAAAAGGTAGTGATGGGAAATATTCTGTGATTTAAAATACACTGTAGTTAAATGTACACTCTGTAAGGCCCTAAATACACAGCTGTGTGACAATGTCAGGACGTCTGCACAAGACTGGAGAAGCACAGAGATTCTCAACGGGAAAGACGTACAAAACTGAAGTCCATAGTACTGCAATTAAATTTGGTAGACTTATGCAGAGTGATTACAGCAAAAGTGAGATTTTCAAAACAAATTTTGAAAGTACTGTCCTTCTGAACCTGACACATCTGCAAAGGGAAATGTTTAATGCTTTTCAATGCATTTTAAACAGTAAATGGTCCCTAAACTCTGAAAAAAAAAAAAAAATCTTTTTTATGAAATGTGCAAATACATGACGATTTGCTTCCTACAAGTGCGTGGTAGAGGACCCTCCACAAGAAAAGTTACATAGTGCCCCTTTAAAGAAGAGGGTCATAGAAAAACGTGTATTGCCCATCACTACTGTGGAAGTGCCAGTTGTACAAGTGAAAGACATTGCTCAGTGCACAGCAGTGAAGAGAGCAGTGTTGAGTCCCATTTGCCTTACTTAGGTCTGATTGGGTCAAATGGAGCGTCCTCGAGTAGGTCGTAGATGTAGTTGTTGTAGATTTCAATGTATGACACAAAGACACTGTAACAGCAATCTTCATCCACTCCGTCTGATTTACAGGCCTCGTCTGGACTGATCATGTCTGCAAACTCTGGGTCTGCTCGCTGCCTGAAGCACAAGCACAGAACATGTTCACAACACACTAGAGATTCAGACATGACATTTACAATTAAGACTAAGACTAATACAAATATTGTTTGTCTGGGCAACGACCAAATTCAAATCCATTTGTGTTTTAGTTTAACATTTTCAGTGCACTCTCAAATGTTGAGACTATGGATATGCTTAAATATCTAACAACAAAACAGAATACAAACATGTTAGCTTTAACTGTATTGAACCCCCTTCTGTACCTTGAAGAGGGAGTCTTGGGCACTGGTGGCTGTTGACTCTCCCGCTTCTGTCTTTCCAGGAGCGCCTCCACTGTGTCCTGGATCTCCATCCCATTTTTATCATCTGGTTTGAAAACCTAGCAAGCAATGATTGAAATGGTTAGTTTGCATATTTATTAATAGTCCTAAAATGCACTTGTAAATCAAAGCTTACAAATCTTTTGGCCTGAAAGGGGCTGATACTGTTAAAGAGCATGTCCAGGGAGCGAGGCAGCAGTCCACCCTCTCCAGGTGAGCCGGTCATGGTGAACGTCTTTCCACTTCCAGTTACACCATATGTGAACAGGAGACCTATAGCACAAGAAGTTCTGCCATTTTACATTGTCATTTGAAGTCTGTATTTGACATTAAAACACTGGGCAATAATTCTCTTATAATATTGAATGTAGATCGTATTATACATATATAAAGCTGTTCTGACTGCATGTTCAGGAAAACCCAAGAGATTTCAAAAAACAACTCACCATTTTTGTTATGAATAAGGTCCTCAACCAGAGGCTTGGCCACGTCCTCAAAAAGTTCCACTTGACTGGTGTTAACACCGAAGACTTTTTTAAAGGAGTACTGCATCTAAGAGCCAGAGAGACAAAGTGTAGGATGATCTGACAACAGTTTAGACAACCTTCAATTATTTTAGTAGTTGACTAGTCAAACAATTATTACATTTTTATAAGATTTTTTTATAAGATATAAGAGATGATATGTGGGAATCTTCAGAAATTGTTTCTTTTCCAATTTACTAATGCTGCGGTCTTAGTTTTAAAACCGTCTTATCATGCGTTTTAGACAATTAAGTTAATCAAAATACGACTATTAGAACACAATTAGTCGATTCAGTGTCGCAGCCCTAGTTGTGACCGTGCTTATCTCTTACCTCTTTATATTCTCCATTGCGGTTGGCCTTCAGTCCATCCGGAGCGTGCAGCTGAATCGTGGTGCTACTGATCATTTCCACACAACATTCCTGATCGTCCAATCCCAGAGGACGGATCCGGCAGTAAACCTTTAGAGGGACAACACATGGCAAATGTTTGGGCCATTAGCAATATAGTATGATCCAATCTTCCCCAAATTATGATCGTTTCTAGGTGTCAAATATTTCTATAAACTAAATCCCAGAACTGATCAAGACAATCACAGGCAGTCTGAGGTTACAGCAACAACATGAGTATTTGGGTCTGTCACAATGAGAACATTAGTAAGTGTGATATATTGTTTCACAAAAGAAATTTCAACAAACGATAATAATGAAACTACTTTACACCACTGACAAAATAACCCTTAAGCAGGAGAATCCCAAATCAATATCAATATATTGTGCTTTCTATGTTGTATGTTTTGAGCGATAAGTCAATAGTGGTTACAGTGAGAGGCAAACATGGACAGTGTTCTGCTGTAGATTTTTCAATAACAACTTAGTAGCCCCATCATTAAAAGAAAAAAACAAACAAAAACCCATATGTGTATGAATCTATTCTGCTGTCAGTGTGCATCAGTGTCTGTGTACTCACTCCCACAGGATCCTTCTCCACATTAGGACTCCTCTTTGGGCCCGGCCTGCGGGGCGTCTTGCCTTTGCTGAAGGGACAAAGTGACCATCACATGAGTTTTAAGGACAGAGGCCTGCACAGGATCTGAATATATATTATTAATGTGTGTTTTGAGGAGATTATGATGATTATTTTGGTGGGATTTTTTTTTTAATCTGGAGTATATTAAAATATTAAAATCTTGTAGCAAAAAAAAAAGTCTCCAACGCAAGCACCAAGTGGCACAACGCCAGTCTCCCTTCGTAGTTAATAGTTACATAATGGATTTTGAATTGATTTTGCAAAGTGACACTGCCTTTATCATTGGACATACCCACATTAAAATTATATCATATTTATGCTTAAATCAACACAATTCATTACCAGAATACAAAATTGCTGCAACAGAGAGTGACAAAACATCTGAATACAATTGGAAATGGACTATTGATTGAGATATTGTTTATATTATGTTCCCTCGAACGGTTGTACATTTGTTTGCTTTACTGTTTTGCTTTTTATTACATGAATTATTATAATGTATGAGTGGGTTTGGATGTGATGTGTGGACGTTTTGAAGCCCTTTGGATGTCTAAATAAATATTCATAGAAAAAATTATATAGAGCTTGTCAAAAAGTGAACAAAAGAATCCATGGAAGAACCTGATAAACTGCTGGGTCACCTCCTATAAATACATTTATCAATTTATAGTGTTATAATACTTTTGCATTAACATCTTAAAATCTCCATTGATTTAACACTGTGCTATCTGAAAATTTTGTTGTGTGTGTGTGAGATCCATTTAAATATTGTAAATGTTGTTTGGAAGATAAGCATTATTGTAATATAGAGTATAATGTTCTTTTAAAAAGTAGCTCGAGTAAACATGAGGGTAAAGGGTATAAAATGAGAATCCTGCACATTTTATATTCCGTTTCCATTTATGAGAGAGCTTACACGTTTTAGCGCATAACATTAGATCTCTGTAAATGTATGACTTCTGCAGCTACACACTTCAGATATGTGTGGGGGAAATATCAAACACACGTTAACACACAATGAAGTATATTTGGGGGAAAGCGCAAATTACTTTCTGAGAGCAGGGTTTAACGGCATTAAAAGAGCTGGTGTTTACACTGCAGACTGAAGTCCGAGCGTTAGCATGTTAGCCATGTCAGCAAACAAGCGCTCAAAAGTAACACCAGCCGCTACGGAAACCAGACATTATGTACTATCGCGCCATTTTGAACTGGTACAATTGAAGCTACCACTAGATGAGATGATAAAAGACATGGTTCTCACCCCGGTCTCTGCATGGTTGTCTTTAAAAGTGTCTCAGCTCTCACAAGAGCGGCGCTTCTCGGTTTGATTTGAAAAATTCGCTCAGTGAGCCGTTGTACTGACAGCTCCTTTTCATCCAATCAGAGCGCAGGGCATGCAACAGAGAGCGGAAGTCCCGCCTTCAAGTCGTGACGCTCAGCCCCTCCCCCTCGGAGCCTGCAGCGGTAGTACATACGAGAGTCATATATGATACAGCCAATAGGTAAAGAATAATAACGAGTGGAGCTAGATTAGTAAGTGTGTGAGGTCCAATAAGTAATAATAGAAAAAAAAAAAAACAACACTGGATGAAATTCTGTGATAGAATTAGGTACTTGGTGATAATGTACTGTTGCTGTTTGCTGATTGTCCAGATGAGTACGTAGACATTTTTGAATGAAATGGTGAAAATTCTGTCAAAGTTTTGTCTTTGCTGAAAAGACAACTGACACATTCACGGTTAAAATGTATCAATTTTCTCCTCATACTGATCTAGGAAACAGAGATTTTATGACTTTATGAAGTCATGCATCATCTTAAACAGCAGGGGGCACTATTCTCTTGCATAAACACCAGGGTGAATCATGTTTGTCCATTGACTGCATTTATTTTATTACGTGTTCATGCAAAGAACAGACATTTCCTTTTGATAATATTAAAAAATGGCCCAGATAAATATTAAAGTGGAGACAAACCGTTTTGGCAGTTTTTATTTTTCCTTCCATCGAAACAGGATATACTTTATATATTTTTAAAAATGTATATTAGCCTTAGATCATTTATGACATGAGATAGTAATATAATATAATTGATGTCTGGCAGAGTCCATATCATTTTCCATTTGATTAAACAATAAGTCAAACATGGACTGGTTTTGACTGTGAAAATGTTGCTTTGTGAAAATGATATTTACCAAACAAAATGAATAGATTATAGCTATTTTAGAGCTTTGGTGTATAAGGTAGTGTAATTCCATTTTCCATACTTCATTCACAGTCATGCTGTTTGTCATTTTTGGAGATGGATCATAGATGTGTGCTTTTCAGACACATAAAGAAGGCAGAAGACAAAAAGTATATTGTGGATCCGTATCTGAAAATTCAGAGAGAAGTTTGCTGGTTGGGCAGGAGGTTCTCAGAGAGAATTCCTCATATTTTGTTTAAAATGTAAAATTGAAGTACATTCCAAACTTCTTTCTATGTAATATTAGGAAATTGTGCGTTCCTTCCTTTTTGGTTCAATGATTTTACTTTTTTGGATACTTTCTCTGATTTGTGTTTTATTGCCTTTATTGTTCGCATTTATTGTGAATCGTTTAGATTGTGTTTGTGGTTCTGTTTGATGGTTTTTATTTAACCCAAGGAGCCGGTCTGGTACACATTTTGTTATATAACGATATTATTTGAATTTAACGGGAAAATTAGGTTTAGATTTAAAAGAAATTATTACTTCATCGTCATTACCCACGACATCTCTGAGATAGACAATGTTTTTGTGAATCCAACGCTGAGATATTATTGGTGGAAAAATTGTGAATGTAACAATTGCACTGCCCCCTGTGGCTCTGAGAGGACTTTAAAGAAGCTTTGAGTGTGTTCAAGTGTAAAGCACCAAAGTACATCTGACATGTTAGAGCCACATGAACCATCTCACACTCTGAGGACCTCAGGGACGGGCCTCCTGCTGGTGCCAGAGTCAGGACTAAACATGGACCGGCCTCCTGCTGGTGCCAGAGTCAGGACTAAACATGGACCGGCCTCCTGCTGGTGCCAGAGTCAGGACTAAACATGGACCGGCCTCCTGCTGGTGCCAGAGTCAGGACTAAACATGGACCGGCCTCCTGCTGGTGCCAGAGTCAGGACTAAACACGGACCGGCCTCCTGCTGGTGCCAGAGTCAGGACTAAACACGGACCGGCCTCCTGCTGGTGCCAGAGTCAAGGCTAAACACGGACCGGCCTCCTGCTGGTGCCAGAGTCAGGACTAAACACGGACCGGCCTCCTGCTGGTGCCAGAGTCAGGACTAAACACGGACCGGCCTCCTGCTGGTGCCAGAGTCAGGACTAAACACGGACCCGGCCTCCTGCTGGTGCCAGAGTCAGGACTAAACACGGACCGGCCTCCTGCTGGTGCCAGAGTCAGGAATAAACACGGACCGGCCTCCTGCTGGTGCCAGAGTCAAGGCTAAACACGGACCGGCCTCCTGCTGGTGCCAGAGTCAAGGCTAAACACGGACCGGCCTCCTGCTGGTGCCAGAGTCAGGACTAAACACTGGACCGGCCTCCTGCTGGTGCCAGAGTCAGGACTAAACATGGACCGGCCTCCTGCTGGTGCCAGAGTCAGGACTAAACATGGACCGGCCTCCTGCTGGTGCCAGAGTCAGGACTAAACACGGACCGGCCTCCTGCTGGTGCCAGAGTCAGGACTAAACACGGACCGGCCTCCTGCTGGTGCCAGAGTCAGGACTAAACACGGACCGGCCTCCTGCTGGTGCCAGAGTCAGGACTAAACATGGACCGGCCTCCTGCTGGTGCCCAGAGTCAGGACTAAACATGGACCGGCCTCCTGCTGGTGCCAGAGTCAGGACTAAACATGGACCGGCCTCCTGCTGGTGCCAGAGTCAGTCAACAGTTTTCCTGAAGATGCACTCTGGGCATTATGTGACTCCAAACATGATTTTTCTTGTGGCCCACGATTTGACAAAAACTGTTTAAAGATCAGAACTGAGCTGTAAAAGTGACTTCTTTAGAGAAGTGGTCCATTTTATTCATCAGCCTTACGCGTTTGTTTTTAAAATGATAAATACTCATTTGTAAGTGGTGGGTTTTGGGCGTCCTGTGTTCTGGTGCGTTTAGAAGAGTCCATGTCCATCCCTTGCAGCAGCACGCACAGGCACTGGTCCAGTTCCCTTCACTCTGCTCTGCTCTGACGACAGAAGCGCACATTCTTGTTTTCTGGTGCAATCATGACTGTAACCTGTGTTGTTTTATGTAAATAACTTTGACTTGGGTGGTTTGTGTCAATCGTTTGACAGGTTTGGCTCTCCCTCCCTTCGGTCCAGACACCACCAGAGCGTATGGTCATGGCCCCCAGTGGTTGTGGCCCTAAACAATGGCTTCGTTTGTTTATGCCTGTGGTGTGAGGTATGAGACAGGCCTCTGCTCTGACACTGTTCAAGCGCGGCTCTGTTTAGCTGTGCACACGACTGAAAGGATTGTGTCTGCACTCTCTTCTTTAAAGTAAATGTTATCATGAATATGTGCGTAAAGTGATTTGAATGCATCTCTTCCTGCTGTGTAAAGTGTAAGGGGTCATCAGTGACTGACCAGTTTGGTGCTATTGAGGCAAAGTGCAGGGCTATAGGCCAGTTCCACACTATACATTGGCTGTATTTTCTTCACAAAATAAGAATCACCTATCCAGCACTTCACAGTAATAATATTAATATTAATAATAAAATATTTATTTAATAGGGTAAAAAAAAAAAAACGCACCTGGTGTTGAATCCAGGATCTCTGAGTGTTGCATTGTTTACAGATGATATAGTCAACCACTACAGCATAAATTATTCTCTAAACAGGATATCTAATTAACCAAATTTAAAAATATAAGACAGTTTAACTCTATATATAACATATCCACAACAAATGCATTAATGAAAGGCAAATGTGTGTAAAGTGTTTCTTCCATTTTTCTTCTCCAGTCAGAGCCTGAGCCATGAGTCTGAGCTCGACTGTTAATGCCTGTGACAGTGACGTCATATTATTGACAGTTTGTTCACTGCTGAGAAGTGCACTCTCAAAGAAGAAAACGCAAGCACAAAAAATACATTTGTATTCACAAGTAAGAAACCACACACGTGTTTTAGTATTTGTAACTGTGCAATATTAGGTCTTTTGAATTTGTATTCTTCAAGCAGAATTTACAACATTTATTTTATGTACAAATATTGATAAATAAGCACACCTTTTAATTTGGCATGCACGTCTTTATTGACAGTAACCTTACCCCATATAAAGCACTTGCTTTAAAGAATTGCTTCAAGTACAAATTATGCTCTACAACTAAACTTGCCATGAATCAAATGACCATAAAAGTCATGACTTTTTGATATGTATAATGAGGCTTGCCCTTTACCCGCGCAGTGATTGTCAGTGCAGTGTCTTGGGAGTGCAGCTTCAGAGCACGACAGCCCTCCTCTCTTCATGTGAGCTGCTTTCCATGTGAACATCAATCAATCATCATTTATTTGTAGAGCACAATTCATACAAAAGTACCACTAAGTGCTTTACAGTCATAAAAAACATATTAAAACACAATATAATCACAATAAGAGCATAAATAAATGCATTAAAATTTACATGAAACAATAAAATGCGGATCAAATTACCTTAATCATATGCACAGCTAAACAGAACAGTTTTAAGCCTAGATTTAAATACTGGCAGTGTAAGGGCCTGTCTCACATCTTCGAGGAGACTGTTCCAGATTTTATTTTCCATAAAACTGGAACGCCGATTCCCCATGTTTAGTCCTGACTCTGGCACCAGCAGGAGGCCGGTCCCTGAGGTCCTCAAAGTCTGAGATGGTTCATATGTTACTAACAATTCAGAGATGTACTTTGGTGCTAGGCCATGGAGGGACTTAAATACAATTAAAGCTGCTTTAAAGTCTATTCTCTGAGCCACTGGAAGCCAGTGCAGAGACCTGAGCACAGACTAATGTGGTTGTACTTCCTGGTTCTAGTCAGGACCTGAGCAGCAGCATTCTGGATGTACTGCAGCTGTTTTACAGCTCGTTTGGAGAGGCCAGTGAACAACCGTTACAATAGTCTAACCTTCTGGAGACAAATGCATGGGTAAGTCTCTCCAAATCTGGGTTAGACACTATATCTTTTATTTTTGCAATGTTCTTCAGAGGGTAAAAAGCTGCTGATATTATGGATTAGATGTGGCTGTCAAAGTTCAAATTTGAGTCCATTATTACACCTAAATTTCTCACTTTATTTGAAGGTTTTAAGGAGAGAGATTGGAGGTGACTGCCAACACTTTGTCTCTGTTTCTGCAGGCCAAATACAATGATTTCTGTCTTGTCTGAATTTAGCTGGAGGAAGTTGTTTTGCATCCACAAACTGATCTGTTGGATGCAGTGGCAAAGTGAATCTACTGGTCCATTGTCACCAGCTGTCAGTGAGACATAATCTGTTGTGAATCAATGGTACAGGAGCATATACAGGAGGAGCAGAAGAGGTCCCAAGGTTGACCCTTGGGGCACCCCACAGGTCAAGGACATGCGGTCTGAGACACACTGACAACAACATACTCGCTGTTCTCCAAATAGGACCTGAACCAATTTAGGGCGTTGCCTGTAACGCACACCCAGTCCTCAAGTGTCTGTGAGAGGATCTTGTGATCGACAGTCGAAGGCAGCACTGAGATCTAACAAGACTGAGACAGAGACGTTGCCTGCATCAGTGCTAAGACGGATGTCATTTGTCACTTTTCTAAGAGCTGTCTCAGTGCTGTGGTGTGACAGCAGTCATGCGGGTGCAGTCCGAGCAGGCATCAGGAACTGTCCGAGGTGCTGAAATGACTATGTGGGACAAACACAGAGGCCGGTGTCAGTGCAGAAGCCTGAGTGACCTGGGGTTTGATTTAGTCTGATATAGATGATTCATTTCTTCTGTTTGCTGTCAGAATGGCACAATATTCAATATTTGGGGGTACACGACTATATAAATATAATTCAGACAGAGAATGCTGCAGGTGATGGATGCATGTTAGGATGCCGTGATGTCCCGTACATCATATTTTGAAAAATATGCAAAAGATCCCTTGACAAATGTGAAAGCTCATGTCCTCCAATCACACACACACACACACACACACACACACACACACACATATATATATATATATATATATACACACCCACACACAAACATTTCCACCACATCATATTTTACCAGTGTCATTTATAGGTGAGGTAACCACTCAACCAACACTTACCATTACACAGTTATATAACAATGCCATAGTTCCGTTTTAGCAATCGTTACTATAAATGACCAGACACATCAAAAGTAACATACATACATAAAGAAGCTTAGTGCAGTGTATTAACCATAAATCCCATGATCACAAACACATTCAAAATACAGACACGCACACAATGACAGTCAGCATTTAGATGACATTCTTTCTTTTCAAGTGCAAAGACATAACATTCAAAGGAGTCTGGGGAGTGCATAAAATACAGTAAAATGTAACAGTGTAACAGTAAAGTGCAACTGTCACATTTTACTGTAACTGTTGAATTTACGTAAACTGTTCACCCAAATGTTACACACTTCAGGTTGTTTTTAAAGAAGTGCAGTTGAAATTTGAACGCTGTATCAGACTCATCAGTTGGCCATCGAAACATGTTGTACTTGTTTGGATTATTCTTTGGCTGATGTCCAATGGATACATCGGCACAGGAGGCCACCATCAGGGAACCAAGACCATCCATAAACCATTCTATCATCAACAGCGGGAACAGATGAGAATGGATAATGAGAACAGGTATGCTGTGTATTGTGCTGAGACATATTGGCTCTGTGCGCTGCAGTGCCCTGGCCATAGTTCCGGTCATTACAGGAGGAATTAAGGCCATTTGTGCCCTAATTATATCTGTGTGGAGTTTTCTCGGAACACAGCAGACAGTCAGTTACAGATGGATAATCAGTGAGCACTTAACATACTAAAGAGTTTACACCAATGTGTTTGTAAAGGACATCTACCTTTACTAGCTAAAGTGTGTCTCAAAGTTACAGCTAGTGCTAACTTTAATTAAAACGTAGAGTATAGTGTTTTTGTGCTTGTTTGCTCTAGATATGAATTGTTTTTTGTTTTGAACAGGAACAATGTTCTTATATTTTTTCCTGTATAAAAAATAAACAAATAAATTATTTGTGCTTGTGTTGTTATTTTAATATAATTTTGTTCTAAATACAAAACTACATACATGTTGTCAGTGATATCCACCTGTAACTCACTGTCCATTTTAGCAAGACTAACCCCCTGAAGGGCCCCGTGTGCTGCCGTGGTCAGGACCAGCCTGCTGCACGGAGCCATGGGCCCCGTGTGCTGCCGTGGTCAGGACCAGCCTGCTGCACGGAGCCATGGGCCCCGTGCGCTGCTGTGGTCAGGACCAGCCTGCTGCACGGAGCCATGGGCCCCGTGCGCTGCTGTGGTCAGGACCAGCCTGCTGCACAGAGCCATGGGCCCCGTGCGCTGCTGTGGTCAGGACCAGCCTGCTGCACAGAGCCATGGGCCCCGTGCGCTGCTGTGGTCAGGACCAGCCTGCTGCACAGAGCCATGGGCCCCGTGCGCTGCTGTGGTCAGGACCAGCCTGCTGCACGGAGCCATGGGCCCCGTGCGCTGCCGTGGTCAGGACCAGCCTGCTGCACGGAGCCATGGGCCCCGTGCGCTGCCGTGGGCAGGACCAGACTGCTGCACGGAGCCATGGGCACCGTGCGCTGCCGCGGGTCAGGACCAGCCTGCTGCACGGAGCCATGGGCCCCGTGCGCTGCCGTGGTCAGGACCAGCCTGCTGCACGGAGCCATGGGCCCCGTGCGCTGCCGTGGTCAGGACCAGCCTGCTGCACGGAGCCATGGGCCCCGTGCGCTGCCGTGGTCAGGACCAGCCTGCTGCACAGAGCCATGGGCCCCGTGCGCTGCCGAGGTCAGGACCAGCCTGCTGCACAGAGCCATGGGCCCCGCGGCGCTGCCGCGGGTCAGGACCAGCCTGCTGCACGGAGCCATGGGCCCCGTGCGCTGCCGTGGTCAGGACCAGCCTGCTGCACGGAGCCATGGGCCCCGTGCGCTGCCGTGGTCAGGACCAGCCTGCTGCACAGAGCCATGGCAGTCATTCATGCTTACCTGAGTGTGCCACTCTCTTCAGAAGGGGGTCAAATCGAGCTTTCTGGACAGAGTCTGTTCGAGCTAGAAAGAAATTAACCACTCCATTGGCCAAAAAGCATTGTGGGTAACCAGGAAGGGCATGGAATCTTTCCCTGGACTTTCTGTAAAGACAGCCTCCTTCTGTCTCGTTTCCTTCATCATACTCCAGTGAAAAGTAAAACTGGTTTCCTTCCACTGAGCCACCAACCTAAAGTACACAAAGGGAAACAAAGTGTATGTACATTTACAACATTAGTGCAAACTACACTACAAAGTACTTACCACATCGAGATAAGGAGCAGCCTCCATGATCTCCATCATTTTCTCTATCTTGGTATTTTCAGTGAACACAAAGTCATCATCTGACCACAGAAAATATTTGGTAGTGACTTGGGAAACAGCCAGATTTCTGCCGGCAAACCAACCCTGATGAGATATACACTGATACGTTACCATCACATAAAAACAGTGTAAGACGCCATTCTTGCTCTGGAATGTAGAACTCCATTTAGAGTTCTCAAACTGGATGCAGACCAAACATGTGTGTATATGTGTGTGTGTGTGTGTGTGTGTGTGTGTGTGTGTGTATGTATGTATGCATGTGAGTGTGTGTGTGTGTGTATGTATGCATGTGAGTGTGTGTGTGTCTGTGTGTGTGCGTGTGAGTGTACTTGTGTATGTGTGTGTGTGTGTGTGTGTGTGTGTGTGTGTGTGTGTGTGTGTGTGTGTGTGTGTGTCTGTGTGTGTGTGTGTGTGTGTGTGAGTGTGTGTGTGTGTGTGTGTGTGCATGTGAGTGTGTGTGTGTGTCTGTGTGTGTGTGTGTGTGTGTGCATGTGAGTGTGTGTGTGTCTGTGTGTGTGTGTGTGTGTATGTATGCATGTGAGTGTGTGTGTGTGTGTGTATGTATGCATGTGAGTGTGTGTGTGTGTGTGTATGTATGCATGTGAGTGTGTGTGTGTGTGTGTGTGTGTGTGTGTGAGTGTGTGTGTGTGTGTGTGTGAGTGACTGTCAGTATTGGGTAAGCTACTTTGATAAAGTAATTACCGTAATTACTTAGTTACTGCCTCAAGAAAGTAACTAAGTTAAATTACTTTGGGATTACTTTGTAATATTTTGTAAATTAATACATCAATATGTGGTTTTACATTTTATTAATGACAATCAAACAGAGGAAAACAACAAATAAGTTGTCGAAATGATCTCAAAAGACCTAACACCAACCATAGAAATGTATAACCCGCTGCTCTGACTCTGAGCTGGTTTTGTGATATGTTTTCACTTGAACAACATTAAACATGTTCCTTGTTGAGGCTGTTTCCAGCAGAAAGTTACGCTCTCTTCCTGAACATTGTTGTTGGTGTTGAAAGTAAGTATTTTCAAAGTAATGTTACAATACTGAAGTACTACAATTGTAATTTAATTACAGTAACTAAGTAAAGGTAACTTAGTTACACCCAACACTGGTGAGTGTGTGAGTGAGCCTGAAGTGTTGAGAAAATGTGCCGTCCCTCCGGTGCTTCTTTCCTCTAGTTTACATCAGTAAAGTCCCTCCCTCATTCGCACCTGAGGACAAGGACGGATGTATTTCTGTCACATTTTTGAACTTTTCCGATTCAGCTGCAACGTTGAGCCACTTTAAAGCAGAACTAAGTAACTTCAGCGGTAAAGCTCCCCCTGCAGCTCACTTGTGGAAATACACTGCAAGTAAAAAACGCTAAAGCTTTTTCCCCTTCTTTTTCCCTTCCTTTTTATTGAAATAAGGAGATACAATCACATACAAAAGTAATCAGGAAATGTTGCAGCAGGCTCAGAGACGACGGGGGCTTCAGACACCCCGAAAATACATTTGAAACCACCACACGGACTTACAAAGACGTTTAACAAGGTAGAAATGTTACTTAGTTCTGCTTTAAATCACCGATTCTGCATTGGAGCATTTTGCTACAGTCAGTGATGACTATTTCATCTTTAAATCTAATCTTCAACCTCGTGTAAAAATGTTAAAAACAGAAATAATTTAATCACAGAGGGCTAATTTGTAACTTTAGTATAGAAGCCACTGGAATATTGGATGTGGAAGTTTAGCTCAATTAGATAAGCACTCAAACTACTGAATAATGGCACATGTTTTTTCCATCTCGTGCACAAGGACACCTCCATTTCTACCATTGCTGACATTATATGTGGTGAGCTCTATCTATGACGGGCGTCATCCACTGGTACAGAATTTGTTCTTCTCTGACATTATCAATTCCCCAGGTCAACTCGCCTCACAGAAGTGGTATGCTATGTGCTTCCAACTGTATCTCTAAGCTGGCCCTCTGAGCTACATTTAAACCTCCGTATGTGGAAGCAGAGTCAGGCTTGAAGAGCCAATACTAGCACAATGTGATGAGTACTCAAGTCGTCGGCTAGGTTAAGACTTTTCTTATTTCTGAACACTTGTTAGAACTGACTTTTAAACACATTTGTATAATATTTGAACCTACAATGTCATTGGCATTAAGTGTCTTGTAAAAATCACCTATTCCAAAGGAAACACTGAAAATGTACAACCTGAGCGGGTGGCATGATGTACTGCTGGATGTTGTCTCCCGTTATCTTCTGTGGCTCCAGGCTGTCATCAGCAATGACCACCGTCACTGTGGGGTAGAACCTCCGGATGCTGCTCAGGAGCACTTTCAGGCTGTTGTAACGCAGAAAGGTCTTGACGGTGATAGTGACTTGAGAACTGATGTCTGAGAGACAGAGGAGCGATCACACATCAAACTATTCACATTCTGTCAGATAAGAAACTCATCATACACGTCTTTCTCACAACATTTGAAGAACAGTTTCACCAGCAGTGTTAGCTCCAAAACCAAGGACTGGTCTATCTACAAGGCCATAAAACATACAAAAACATAGTGCCTGCTGCAAAATGACGAGTATGGTTGTATTTATCGTTTTGCATTTATAATACAAATGTCGACTTAAATCAAATTTAGTGTTGACAGTTAGGGCTGAGCACAGATCTGACATGACATCTGATGACATCAGAAGGCCTGTGGCAGCACAGAAACAACCCAGTGTAAGCTCCATCTGAAATGTGCCTTGAACATGTCGATCAACACGCCCTGGTGGTGATGCTAATGAGAGGCGTTCTAGATTAATACTCTGCGAACATCGGGCCCTAAAGCCGGCTGCACACTGGAGAATTTTAAAATCTGATGATTAAAAGCTGATTTTCAGATGTGTCCGAAAAAAAGCGCAGGCCACAGACATGAGGACATTGTACATTGATTATTTGTCTCAGACTCACATGAAGCACAGCCACACCACACACTTGCAGAGTTCTGTGGGATTTTCTACAAGCGGAGAGCGCCTACGTCCAACGTGTGCAGTGAAAACCAATACATGAGGATGAGGCAAGTTTCAGCTGCCTTTACATGCAGAGCTCCAATATTGAGACAAACTAAAAGCAAACAGGAATGTGGCCTAAACATGCTGTGAAGGCCACAGGAGGGCGCTGTATTCACTGGAGGTAAGAGGCTGTTACACTCGTTGTAGTCGTGATGAAATGAAAAGAGGTTGCACAAATTCCGTGTTGGTTTTGTCCAGTATTCTCAAAATTTTAAGAGCTGTTACTAGACACAGAGCTTTGCACTATTCGGCTGCTCTGATTGGCTTTTGTAAAGTTCCACATAACATGGTGGAACCTTACAATTTTGCAAATGGTGCAATAGTGCAATAGTGGTTGCATTCTTTACACCAAATGACCAAAATGTCCCTGTTTTGCATATTCATAAGGCCCCATGTGCTAAACGTGCGCTGCAGTCTGAGAGAGATGCAAATCTCAACTGCACATCCTTTTAGCTCCAGTTTAGCACACACCCATTTTGTGTGCAAACTCTGGGCCTGTGGGGTGTGGACATCGTCATTCCAGTTCGTGGGTGTAATGTACATGCATTCATTCTCCATCATTGTAGTGTTTGTGCTAAATAGTGTTTTAACATAAATAGGTAACTGTAATTAGCTGTGGGTGTGTTCAAAATGTTTAAGTAAACACCTGTAAAATTCACTAATGAGAAATACACTTCTCCTTATTAGACAGCCACAGTCTGTACTACTCTAGACTAGGGCTGCAACTAACGATTATTTTGGTAATTGATTAGTCTAGTGATTATCCCTTCCATTAATCGATTAGTTATTTAGAACGCAAAAGACCCTTGAATATGACAACTGTACTCAATTTTACCCAGCCCTACCTGAAGTGAAGGCGTCTGATGACATCCTGGTGGAAAATATTTATAGATGAACAAGCATTTTAATCAAAAACACACAACTGTCATGTTTCCTGTGTGTTTTGTGTCATTTCTGCTCTGTCTGAGTAATTAAACTTCTTCTTTCAACACATACAATGTTTTGGAGTCATAACTTTATTTTATTAGTTGACAAGCATTTCTATGATCGATAACTTGTTGCCTACTCTGGACATGTATTACAGATAAGATGAGAATGCATTTACCTGTCCCCATGTCGAACAGGACGGGCAGCTGAGGCTGTCTGATGACGATGGGAAATATGGCTTTATGATTCTCAAAGGAAAAAGAGGCTAAAACAGAAGAATTCACAAAACAAATCTGAGCACTTAAACTATATACATATACTTGTCTATTTTTAGCAACATAATCTAGATTTTTTACTGTACAATGTCTAATTGTTTCTCGGTGTGTTTTGTTTTGTCCATTGTTTGTTTATGTGATGTTTTCTTGTGCACTGAGCTTTTTGCACAGGTTTTTCTGGGGCGGTTACAAACTACAAATGTCAAAGAAACTAAACTAAACTACGGTGAGCTTATGTGAGAGGGCAGTGTTCGGGACATACCCAGGTCGACAGTGTGGACGTGATAAACTGTACTTTGATACGACACTGAAGCCAGCACGGCATTAAGGAACGCCAGGCTGCTGGACTCCACAGTGAGCTCCGCCTTCTGGTCACCTGTGTCCAAACACACTCAGTGAGATGGAGCTCATCATAAAAGCTTCTAGAATCAAAGATGTTAAAAAGAAACAAACACGATTCAAAAACAGAAAGATTCATTTTATGTGGAGACTTGATGTGATGAAGCCTAAATCTCATTGAAACTTGAACATTTTATCAATACGTTGTATAGTATAGAAAATCACCAGTCCAGCAACATGCTGGTGCACGTGCTCATGCACGTGCTGGTGCACATGTACATGCACGTGCACGTGCTGGTGCACATACACATGCTCATGCACATGTGTGTGTGTGAGCATGTGCACGAGCATGTGTGCTGCCCTGTACACAATTACACAAGAACACTCTGAAGCCCACACACGCTGCTTGTGAGTAAAAAATACATTTTTAAATGATTCATATAAATCATGATTTGATTGCACTTTATGTTGTAATGTAAAAGCAGAAATTCTCATTCAAATGTTGATTTATATAACTTACAGATGTAAAAACATTGTCTGGGTTCATAAATGAACTTAATTGGATCCATATTGTGGTTGATTTGGGCACCTTCTTGAGTTTTATTGTTCGACAGTCCAGACACTGTAATGTATTGCTCATAGTTTTTCCGACAACAAGAACAAATGGAATGCAGCGTTATTTCTGTCTAGACATCGTTCATAAGACTTATATTAGAATTAGTTTCTAATTATTAATTGATGGGATAATCTACTGACTTTTTATCAACATTTTACAGCAGTCAAGTGGCAATTTGTGAAGAAAAAAAATAAATAAAAGACTACAAAGGTGAAATATACAGGAAGTAGAGCTGAGTTTTAAAAATGAATCCCAGGATCTGTCATGGATACAAAATCCCATCCAAACAGCAGGAACAATGTGTGCACAAGAATTACAGCAAGCAAACTCAAAGGGTGGTTCTTTGCTTGGGCGTTTTAACTTCGGCAGACTAAAGGACTGATTTTACACACACTTTTGTCATATTGTGTGTACTGCCTGTTGTAAATATGTTTTGTTTTTGAGATGTTATATATATTTTTTGACAGTGACAAACTAGTGTGTAAGTAAGGCGAGCGCTGGCCTGTGTTTGTGCAGTTTTCATGTGCATGGTTGTTTCAGGAAAAGAATTAAACTTATTATTTGCAGATTTGCTTCAATCTTGGCATAGTTGATGATGAAACTCTTAATATTATTTGAGGGAAATTTTAGTCTTGTATCTATTTGAATATTTGAGATTTGGGGGGGGGGGGGGGGTATAAATCAGATTTAGCAGAGAATATGTTCCTATAACCACAGACTTTGGACTGTTTGTGGCACATTATACGTTTTATACAATGTCAAGTCATTTTTAGATTATTTTTTTTTTTTAGATATTATGACTTAAATTTGTAAAATATGATCAACTTCAGAGTAACTGTGAGAAATTGTGTCGCCTGAATCTATTCCAGTGAAATGTGCACTAAATTCAATGTATAATGCTGTACACCCTTCATGTCAAACACATGTGATGGTCAAATAGTTCAGAGGATGAGACCCTGCACACACAGACTTTGTGACAGAATTATAAAAAGTGGTACAAATTATCCCCAAATAACGGGGATAGTAATTCAATAGAATTCTTGAGTGTAGTGTTTTAAACAGTCAACAGTTTAAGAGGAAAACAAGGTCTAAATGATCATTCTGGGGACTTTTGCCCTCCATAACGTTACATTCTGTCCAGGTTTATCGAAGCAAATTTTTATTATTATTTTTTTTTATTTATATTTTAGTTTTCCTTGTGGACAAGAGACAAAACATACACTACAAAACAAAAAGGAGATACGTAACACAAACAAAACGCACAAAAAGCATAAAATACCTGTATACGTATATGCATATATGTATACACACATACATACAAACATGCACATATACACACACACATACACACGTACTCGTACACATACATATTCATATACATATATACACATGTACATATACATACGAAGAAGTGGGTGAGGAGGGGGGGGGGGTGTTGGAGGTACAGTCTCTTCATTTGTTAATTCCTGGATTTCAGCATCAATCTATAATCTTATACATAACTGGCATCTCAATCACTACTCCATTCAATTACACACATAAATAACAACAACAACAACAATAATAACAACAACAACAATAATAATAATAATAAAATAAATACATTTGCAATTGTGAGCTTCAGAGCCACAATTACACTGCCCTTGACATTGAGGAAAAAAGCAGAAACAGTAAACTACAGAATTTCCTTAGCCACACAAGAGTAACCTTTCTTTTTCTTTCTTTTTTTCTCTTTTACATATTACTGCCAGTATAGATTACTTAGTTCTTATTTTAATTGGCATCTTACTTTACTCCAATTAAGATTAATTATGAGAACTGTATAACTATAATTCTTACTTGTTTACCACCACTTTCAACACCAACTCTCTTTTTGGTGTTGGGGTTGGTGGCTTTGGTGGAATAACTGTTATCTTTGTCTTCATACTTTATGTTCTATAATAGTAGTAACTGTACAACATTAACTTCCTTTGAACATTCTTAGTTTCAATTCTTATAAAAAGAGCAATACAGTCTTAACTCGTTAGTTTCCTTTTTAGTTTTTCCTTCATTTCTAATAGAGACGTATCATTATCGTGTTTGGTGCAGGGATCGTCAGTCAGTCTGGTCACATTTTCCATAGATAACAAGTCCATAAAGTCTTTGATCCACTTATCCCTCCTCCACAATGTGAGAGTGAATGGTTGTCTGTCCTTGTCTCTGTCTCTCTGTGTCAGCCCTGCGACGAGTGGCCACTGTCCAGGGTGTACCCCGCCTAAGGCCCAAAGTCACTGGGATAGGCTCCAGTCACCCGCGACCCCTAACGGGAATAAGCGGTAGAAAATGAATGAATGAATGAACATTCCTGCATTAATTCAATCACGTGGTTCCAGAATTGTTTTACAGCAGGACATGAGCAGAGCGAGTGGTGAAGTGTCCCTCTGTGGTCACATCCAGCACAGCTCAGACACCAGGGTTCACTTTATTTAAGGTTTGGGGTGTGACATAGGCTCTGTGGATTATTTTCAATTTGATTACTTTATAATGCACACATTTTGAGCAATAACTGGATTTTTTTAGAATTGTGTCCCACTGTTCTGAGCTCAGTTGTGTGCTGTGCTGTCAGGAAGTGCCTGATGAGCGGCTTATATATTACACAGACCGTTCCACGTTTGTTAGCTGCGTTTTTTAACTGTAGGTCTAAAAAACTTTTTGTTGCTGGTATAATTCCTTTTGACAAATCATTTTTAATAATAGATTTTATCTGAAGGTACTGAAATATCTTGGATTCTTTTAGATTGTAGGCAGCTTTCAGAGCAGGGGACAGAGAGAGCTACAAAGGTGCTAAGTACAGATTTAGCAGGGAGGTGTCAAGAGCTAGATCTCTGTACAACACGCGCCTAAAGCAGTCTTTCTCTGCTAACAACGCCTCGGCGGTTTGGAGG
The DNA here is from genome assembly GCA_019453435.1 of Rhinogobius similis. Taxonomy (NCBI): domain Eukaryota; kingdom Metazoa; phylum Chordata; class Actinopteri; order Gobiiformes; family Gobiidae; genus Rhinogobius; species Rhinogobius similis. The sequence continues at coordinate 29,021,548 of CM033621.1, forward strand.
GGACTTAGGCAGATCACCAACTACAAGCCCAAAGCCCCCCATGCTGCTGACGACCAGAAACTCGCTGAACAGCTCGCCTCCTTCTATTCACGATTCGAAATCTCAACCCCTCCCCACCTATCTCACTACAATAGACATTTCTGCCAACCACACCCCGGTCCCCACCTCCCCACTGGCCTTTCACTACACAGGGACAATGTAAGGAAACAGTTTCGAAGTCCAACCCCGGAAAGCTGCTGGACCAGACGGTGTCTCCCCGCCACCCTGAGACACTGTGCGGACGAGCTGACTCCTGTCTTCACAGACATTTTTAACACCTCCTGAGTCATGCCATGTCCCAGCCAGCTTCAAGACGTCCATCATCGACCCTGTTCCCAACAAGCCCCCGATCACAGGACTTAATGACCTCACGCCTGTGGCGCTGACGCCTGTCGCCATGAAGTCCTTTGAGCGCCTGGTCCTGCCCCATCTCAAGTCCTTCACCTCCTCCGCCCTGGACCCACTGCAGTTCGCCTACAGAGCCAACAGATCTGTAGACGACGCCATCAACCTGGCCTCCACTTCATCCTGAAGCATCTGGACTCCCCGGGAACCTACGCCAGGGTCCTGTTTGTGGACTTCAGCTCTGCATTCAACACCATCATCCCTGCTCTGCTCCAGGACAAGCTCTCTCAGCTCCACGTGCCTGACTCCATCTGCAGGTGGATCACTGACTTCCTGACGGACCGGAGGCAGTGCGTGCGGCTGGGGAAGAATGTCTCAGAGACTCGGACTATCAACACAGGAACTCCACAGGGCTGTGTACTTTCTCCTCTGCTCTTCTCCTGTACACCAACTGCTGCAACTCCAGCCACGACTCTGTAAACTGATCAAGTTTGCAGACGACACCACCCTCATCGGACTCATCTCGACGGCGATGAGTCTGTCTACAGGAGGGAGGTGGATCGGCTGGTGTCCTGGTGCAGCACCAACAACCTGGAGCTCAACGCCCAGAAGACAGTGGAGATGATCATGGACTTCAGGAAAGTCTCAGCCCCCTGCCCCCTCGCCCTGACAGACTCTCCCATCACCACCGTAGACTCTTTCCGCTTCCTTGGCACCACTATCACCAGGTCCTCAAGTGGGAGCCGACCATCAGCTCCATCATCAAGAAGGCCCAGCAGAGGATGTACTTCCTGCGGCAGCTGAGGAAAGCCAAGCTGCCGGCGCAGATGATGGTGCAGTTCTACACGGCCATCATCGAGTCCATCCTCACCTCCTCCATCACCGTGTGGTACGCTGGAGCCACAGCCAGGGACAAACAGAGACTACAGCGCATTGTGCGTCTGCTGAGAAGGTGATCGGCTGCAGCCTTCCATCTGTCCAGGACCTGTACGCCTCCAGGACTCGGGACGAGCAGGTCGGATCACAGCTGACCCTTCTCACCCTGGACACGGACTATTTGAGCCATCTTCCTCGGCAGGAGGCTACGGTCCATCCGGACCAGAACCTCCCGCCACAAGAACAGTTTCTTTCCCTCTGCCGTTGGACTCATGAACACTTTGTAACACCTGTCACTTCAACAATAATACTATTTAAGAACAATCTATTTGCACTACTCATTTGCACATTGCACTATCTGCCAACTGTACATTCTGTATATAGTCTATCTTAGTCTATTTTATTCTTAATTTTATGCATGCCTTTTTATATATTTTTTATATTTTATCCTTTGCTTTATGTTGCACCTACGCCGAAGCAAGTTCCTACGTTTGTGAATTTCACTGACAATGGCAATAAACAATTTCTGATTCTGATTCTGATTCTGATTCTAATTTTAAGTCTGAAAATGGTCTAATATCTCCATCCTTTACAATCTGGTCAATTTGTGTGCAGTGTTGCCAGATTTTACTGACAGTTTCCAGCCCACAGTCCACATAAAACCCGCCAAGATCAATGAAAATCAGCCCAAATTATCAACTTTCCAAAATGACTATTTAATGGCAGACAAAGCACAGTTACAACAGTAGAATCATGAACAAACCAACGGCACACACCAGATAAACATAGACCAGTCGGGCCCTTAGCCCTCCAACTATACAATACCACTATCTGATCGTGTGGTGCGTTTAAAGTCGACAGGTTAGACATGTTTGACTAATATATACTGAATATGATTGTATTTAAGATTTTACTGCACATTTGTCCCCTGTTTGACAATCTTCATAACATTTATAAGTGTTATAAGTCTATTTATTTTCAACTGTACGTCACATTTTTATGACACACTTCCTGTAATTTTAAACTTTTATTTATCAAAATTTCTTCTGGAACTGTACTTCAAAAATGTAAAAACCGCTAATATCTACCACCAAATCAAATGGAGAGTAATTCACGCATTAATATCATCACGCCTAGATTATTGTAATTCTTTATATCTTGGTTTGAAAAACTCTCTCTCTCTCCATAGACTGCAGCTTGTACAAAATGCGGCAGCGCGTCTGCTCACTGGAAGAAGACGCAGGGACCATATTTCTCCGGTGTTGTCCTCACTTCACTGGCTCCCCATTCCCTACCGCATTCAATTCAAGACCTTGCTTTATGTCTATAAGTCCTTAAACGGCTTGGCACCTTCGTATTTGAGTGATTTATTAATATTGCATGCTCCGGTTAGACCACTAAGGTCCGCTAATAAGCTGCTCCTGGACTGTACCAGGTCCAGGCTGAAGTCCAGGGGCGACAGAGCCTTTTCAGTCGCCGGCCCCAGGCTGTGGAATGCTCTTCCATAAAATATAAGAGCGGCGAGCTGTGAGATAAACTGACCTTGTCTAAACATTAAGCAGGACCCAGTGCCAAACCCGAGGGTGCACAGACTGAGCCGGTGTTTGTTGTTTCCATTCAATCAGAGGTCGAGTAGACATTTGACTGACAACCAGCACAACCAATGTCACTGTCACAAACCATTCAATATTCAATTTCCAAAATTACTCTATTCTATTCTATTATTCTATTTAATATTCTATCAACAACTCAATCAATAATACACAAATATTTATGAAGACATTAATCTATTTTGCATTTTCAAATTCCCGCCTGAGACATCCAAAAATAGCCCAAAATATATGCACCCGCCCAACGCTATTTTTTTCCGCCATAAGCCAACAAAAGGAGCCCAATTGGGCAGAAAACCGCCCAATCTGGCAACACTGTTTGTGTGATATCCTCTGACAAAAAGGAGCTGTTTAATGTTTTACTCCCAACATTTATGAGGGGATCTTTCCAGATTGGACATGATGGCAAGGAGATACCACTTATTTTTAACTGTTTTTGTATTAGTCTTGTAATTTCACAATGAATGGGTTTTTGATTTTGCCTTCATATTTGGGTCTATACCATAGTGATTTTAGTGAAAATGATGCCTTATCTTCTTTCACAACTTTGTTTTCTAACCATTCCCAGCTTCCAGGAATTTCAAATCTCATTTCATCTTACATTAAATGCTAAATAGCACATGTAAAGGTTAGGAATGTCTAACCTACATTTTGTTTTAGGCAGAGTACGTTTCCTACGGTTGATTCTTGGCTTTTTTCCGTGCCACATGAATTGTGAGAATAGTGTATTTAAATAATAATTTAAACCACTTTTGAGGCACCTTTAATGGTATGGCGGATATTGGAGAAATAAGACGAGGGAAAATGTTCATTTTTATTACTTCGGCTCATCCCCATAAGGACACAGGCAGAGCAGACCATCTCCTAATGTCTTTTTTTTTTTTTTTTTTTAATTTTTATTAACCATTGCAAACATACATTCAAGAAAGAGAGAAAGAAAGAGATAACGTCAATAACATCACATCCCATAACAATAACATAAAAGTGACATGAGACAATAACATAACACAAGACGACAGACCAGGGGGAAAAGGGGTTTGGGGTGTGTGTGTGTGTGTGTGTGTGTGTGTGTGTGTGTGTGTGTGTGTGTGTGTGTGTGTGCGTGCGTGCGTGTGTGTGTGTGTGGTGCGTGTCGTACATGCATGGATAAATAGGTAAGTTTTTAGAAGAACTGAGGTGAAGAGAACATTAGCCAATTGAAATCGCTGTAATAGGTAATAGGTGGGGGGGAATATAACTAGATCTACTATAAATGAGATAGAAGAGAGCGAGGAAAGGAAAGAGAGAGAAAAACAAATCAAACAAACAAACAAAAAAAAAACACAATAATATATATAAATAATGTCTAATGTCTTCTTTAATGGTCTTAAGGGTGTTTGGCCCTTAAAGACTGTCTTTTGTGAGAGAAACACATCTTGAACTATCTAGCCTCAGATTAAGACAAACCCTTGCAATAGAAAACAAATCTGCTGCTTTAATTTGAAGACAAGACATTAGAGGTCACTGTTACTGTTGGTGACAGTCAGTTTAGCTTGGCCCTTGTAATTCATGTGTCATGTTAATGTTTCATTACACTTTGTTACAGCTTTCTTTTTAGGGCAGCAGGATTAATCACAATTTAATTGAAACCCCAATTTTAATGGAGGCAATTAGCAAAGAGCCATTTATGCTAATACATGGGGTTCTTGTATTAGTTTGTCAGTTCATGAGCCAATTTTCTCTTGTGCACATTTAAAATGTGAACTTTGAACTATTTTTAAAACATAAATCGCAGAAAATCTCACTTATATATAATTTTCTCAAATCCTGCAGCCCTACTTCTCTATTAGTCCTTTAGTTTTATCATTTAGCTCCTTTTATGTGTTGACCCCTTATCATTTGATCTGATTCCGCCTGACTACCATGAGCCCCAGTTCAAGCTGAAGCTGTTTCTGAACTCTAACTCTAACAAATGTCTGGCCCCTTTGTGAAGTTTTGGCCTCTAATATCTGATTTACTCTAAATATCAAATCTTGCCTGGATTTTATAAATATCATTAGGAGTAAATGGGGAAGAATTCTTATTAAAGGCTTGTCAAAATGACACATTTCTGGTAATAATAATACATTTGCAAGAATATGCTTACGTGTGAAATGCTGACTACCAGAATAGAGAACTAGATGCTCAATGCAACGATGTTGTTTTCAACCTTATATGGTGTTGTTTTTCTTATCGCATCTGTAAAGAACAGAAAGACCCTTACTCCCCTGCGAGGTCGAGGGGGCAGCTGGGTATAAATGTCAATATGCTCATCTGACTGAACTAAATAAAAGGCAGGGGAGTGAGAGGCAAGTTGGCAGAGGTTGCAGAAAGCTGACGGAAGCGCCACTGCAGAGAGTTGAACCGAGTGTCACTTCTGCTGGTGGGACGAGCTGATGAAAGCGCCACTCACTCTCGCCGTGCGCCCACTCTCGCCGTGCGCCCACTCTCGCCGTGCGCCCACTCTCGCCGTGCGCCCACTCTCCCCGTGCGCCCACTCTCGCCGTGCGCCCACTCTCGCCGTGCGCCCACTCTCCCCGTGCGCCCACTCTCCCCGTGCGCCCACCCTCGCCGGGCGCCCACCCTCCCCGTGCGCCCACCCTCCCCGGGCGCCCACCCTCCCCGTGCGCCCACCCTCCCCGTGCGCCCACTCTCCCCGTGCACTCCCTCTCCCCGTGCGCTCACCCTCCCCCGTGCACTCACTCTCCCCGTGCACTCACTCTCCCCGTGCACGTAAAAAAGCCTAAGGCCAGTGTCTGACTATCTGTTTAATTCTCAGTCAGTAGAAGGTTCTCTCTGACTGTCTAGGTTTAAAGGTCCCATAACATGCAAAATCGACTTTTCAGAGGTTTTAACCTTCCTACAGTGCTATTTGGGCCTCGTATGTGTGCCCAAAGTGGTTTTTTGATTGATTCCCGCATGCTTTCGCTAGAGAACTGTCTTTTTGTCCCCTGGCTGAGCAGGCAGGCGGGGGCTCATCCCCATGGATGGCGGCTTCCCATGGATGACCGGTGTTTAAGCCACGCCTCCGGGAAGCGCGCAGCCGCAGAATAAAAACAGCTAATGCTAATGCTACACAGTAATTACACGATGGATACGACAGATCGAAGAGTTAGCTTGTTATTTACCAAACGGCATGTCCAATGTCCGTCGTCGAGGTACTGGAGCACGTCAAACTCCAGGTCAGATCCAGGACGTAGGACTCAGCACGACGCACCGTCAGGACGGATAAAAGGTTTATTCCTGTGTTTGTGTATCGCTGTTTACCGGAGCACACGGCGCATGCGCACTATCTCCGCTCTAGGCTTCGCACGAGTTGGGCGGGGAGGCGCGCGAGTTGGCGGGGAGCAGCGTGCTCTCTGTTCGTGGGTGGGAGATCTCAGCGTGAGCGTTTGCTTTTGCAAGGAGGGGGCCAGTCCAAGAAATGGGTGTTTTTTGGAAACTGTTATGTTATGGATATTGCACAACGCAAAATTTGATCAACAAAGCCCTTAGAATAGACTGTGTAAAGGGGAAAATAGCAGAATATGGGACCTTTAATTGTCTGTGATAATTTCCTGACTGTAAAGCTTTAGTAAAACTAAAGATGGAGGAAGACAGACAGTAAATTGAGACTGCTGTGTTTTGAAAAACCTAAGCTGAAGCTAAAGTCACAAAAAATGAGGCTTAGAAAATAATCTTGGAAAAGAAAAAAAAAAAAAAAACAATGGGCTTTTTTTCCCCTATTTGTGTGTGTTTGTGTAGCTTTTAGAATAAATCCAGATGAACCATTTAACGTGCTGTTGTTGTGGAACAGTAGCCAAGCAGCTCACCTTTAAGTGTCACTTCCTCTCGGGACAGGGAAGAGTCTGCGTGGAGCAGGCCTTTGCTCACTTTCAGGATCACCTGCAGACGTGAGAACGAAAGGAAACCACCTTTCAGTGGTGAATAAATATGGACCTGTTTCTGTTACTAAGTTGTTTCAGATCAATATTGTGGTTTACAATGAACAACATGTAAAATTGTAAAATGTACTTTTTTCACATCATACACTTGTCCTTGCTCTCGTTGTGACAGACAGACAGACAGCAGCAGTCCAAGGCCAATGCTGGCGAAAATATTTGTTTTACTAGAATTCTTATTTTAGCTCTAGCCTGAGCTCGTAATTGTAATACTTTAAATTCAAGTGAAGGCAAACACAGTACTGTGGTCTGCTCGTCTTATTAGTTATTAGTTAGTCCACACATTTAAATGTGAAAGTGCTCCAGAGAAAAACCTCCTTTGTGCAGTCTGCTCTCTCTCTCCAGGGCATTAAGCTTTTGAACTCCTTAAAGGAACCGTATAAATAAACACAAGAGCAAATGTGGACTTAGGATAAATATTCTTCTCTATTTCTTTGTCTCTGTCTTTAGTATAATAAAGTGGTCCAACGACTCAAATTTGTACAAATATCCAAGAATGCTACCACTGTATTTTACCATCTACAGAACAATCTGATTACTTCGAAGGTAACACAATGTCAACAACATCTGTTCAGACTCAACTGTGTTTCGATTTGAGTTGGTGTGCTTAAAATACACATCATTTGCCAGGAAAAACGTGTTTCCCATTCAAGAGACAAAGAGATCACCCACGCCAGGCCACACCCCCCACCATGGCATGGCACTGTGTCTATGTCTGAATGAATTAAATGTTCATGACATTTTAAATCCAAATCTATGTTCAAATCTAAGAAACAGTAGCTTTTACTAAGGGCAGTTGTAATGTTGACTTTACAAAAATATGACGGCAGAATGAGCCTCCCATTTGTGTTGCCAGTTTGGTGAAGTCTGTTTAAACCCGTGCGTCCTCTCTCTGAATGGTCAGTAGAGGTCATGCAGATGATGTCACTACATTCTGAATTTGAAAATGAGTAGCAAAAACACACAAGAGTCGATGGTGAGGGATGACATTTTCTCCTGTAAAAGCTTCGAACACAAGTAAAATGTGAACGAGCTGCTACAGTTTAATAACAAATATAAAAGTCTAGAACTCAGCAAAATATTTAGTTTGTACCTGACATCTAAAAAAGAAAATCAAGTAAACAGCTGTAGAAAACCAGATTAACAGCATCACATGCAGCTCCGCTCACATTTATCACTGACACAGACTTTGGGATCACACACAGTTGAACTCATTACCTTTTTCTCCTTAAATAACATGTTTGAGTCCAAGTTTTGAGGAAAATAATAAGTGTGTAGCTGTTAAAGTGTCCTTTATGTCCCACTGCCATTAGCAAACAACTCCCACTAAGCTCTGCACAGTCGGAGAAACAACGAGAAACCACTTTCAGTTTACATTTTACCGTATAAAGCAACACATTTTATCAGTTTGTGCTGCCTATAATTCTGCAACTTCAGTCAGAATGTTGAGGTGAATTTTTCGAATAAAATAATGTGTAGCCTCTCTGCACCACCTGTGTACATAAAGCCAGGGCTAGTTTGGTCTCTGCAGCTCAGTGAGCCTGGAATTCTGGAGATGGAACTGAACATGAGCCATGCCCTGAACATGAACTGAGAAGAGAAACACTTGAGCCGCTACAGGTTAAGGCTCTCGACACAAGCTCAGTGTGATTGTAGTTCCTTTTTATAAAACAATAGCAGGACAGGCTACATCCTGTTACTGTTAGTCCTGAATGGAAACTGCACCACAGGTGGTTTTTTATTTATTAACGAGAAGTCAGACATGCACTCACTAAAAGGACATTTGTGATGATGTGCCTATCAATGAAATAAATAAATAACTACCTGGGATTCATTCTGTCTGTATGCTGCACTGAACATAACCACAGTGAGATGTGCATAACAGTGTGACTCCACTTGCAGTCGTGATAGATTTGATATATTTGAATAGTTATTCATTTGAATTTTTGATTGCATCTCTCTGTTCACCTGCTGTCATTGAACTGGAATTTCCCAGCTGTGGGACAATAAGGTTTTATTTGACCTTTTGGATAAAGCTGCATTCTATTAACCCTTTCCTTTCCCACATACTGACCTTGTAGCTGCTCCGCTCTCCTGCGTACAGCGCCAAACCTGTGCCAAGACAACAGCTCAGAAAGTCCCATGTAGTTTCCATGTTTTGTGTTTTCAGATTTTATTATTATGGAGGTTTGTGAGGGCGCACACATTTAGTGTAATGCTCTTTGCCACGTTTCCACTGGCCCTGGCCCCCACTTGACGATGTCACCCAAACACAGGGCTGCTCGATTATGGCAAAAATTATAATCACAATTATTTGGTTCATAATTGAAATCAGAATTATTCTGAATGACTTTGAATTGTCAAAATTATTCTGTAGAGCAGTGGTTCTCAAACTTTTTCAATCGCGACCCCAAAAATAACAATAGTTCACATTCGCGACCCCCAAACGCAAAAAATAGGCGACACGCAAAGTGATAAATTAGCCTTATATCTAATGTTTGATTTTATTTTGAGAATATAGACCAAGAAAAAAATTACTTTAATAGGCCGACAAATAGAATCTACATTTACCACTGCATTTGAAGGGGGTCCAGCCTTGTTTAAGATTATTGTATACATTTTTCCCCATCATCTGGAGACTCCCAGAAACCATTTGGCGACCCCCATTGGCGTCCCGACCCCTAGTTTAAGAACCTCTGCTGTAGAGAGACTATAGACCAAATATATTTTATTAGTAATGTTTTAGACAAGTGCCTTTGCTCCAGGTTTCACTTACAATTCTGAACAGAAGGCAATTCATTGTATTTACAATTAAGACATTACTGTAATTTAATGAGAGATAAGTGATAATTATATAGATTATATATTATATTATATATTATACCGTTATATATACCAGTGGTTCTCAACCTGGGGTCACGAAATGATTTCTGGGGCTCCAGATGACTGAAAAACAATAGTCTTAACACACTTCAAATGCAGTGGTAAATATAGATTCCTATTTGTTGGTCTGTCAAAGTTCAGGTCTATATTCTCAAAACAAAATCAAACATTAGACATAATGCTACCTTATCACCTTGTGGGGAAACTATTTTTTGTGTTGGTCGTAAATGCCAATGTTGTTATTTTGGGTGAAACGACTGAAAAAGGGTGAGAACCACTGATAAATACGATGAATGCACAGCCAACATAACATACACATACATGTATTTTCTTAATAAATCAAATGTAAGTCCTACCTGAATTATACTTTTTAATCATGGGGCTGATCTCAGCAACAAGACATTTAGCAAGCTAGAGTAAACAGGAAACTACTTCCGGTTTCTCCTCAATTTTTTCTGCATGTATTTTCTTTGTCTGAAAAGACTCTACACCATCTTTATGTAATGCATTGGCTTTGGATAATGTTATGGTTAGATGTATTGTATACTAGACATATCATATTTTGGGTCTTGATGCTTGTTGTGCGTTGATAAAAAGGAAACAGCTGTTGCAAGCTAGTTTTGCTAAGCATGCGGCTCAACAAATAAGTGGGCTGTGGAGCAGTGGAGGAGTGGAGGAGTGGAGCAGTGGAGCAGTGGAGCAGTGGAGCAGTGGAGGAGTGGAGCAGTGGAGGAGTGGAGCAGTGGGCTGTGGAGCAGAGGAGGAGTGGAGCAGTGGAGCAGTGGAGGAGTGGAGCAGTGGAGGAGTGGAGGAGTGGAGGAGTGGGCTGTGGAGGAGTGGAGCAGTGGAGCAGTGGAGCAGTGGAGCAGTGGAGGAGTGGAGCAGTGGAGGTGGATGACAGTGGGATCGTGGCAGATGGGCATGATGAGGGATTGGCGGAGTGGAGCAGTGGAGCAGTGGAGGACCGTGGATGCAGTGGGCTGTGGAGGAGTGGACCGCGGATGGAGCTGACATGGATGAGTGGAGCAGTGGAGGTGGATGCAGTGGGCTGATTGGGCAGAGGGGAGGTACGGATGCAGTGGAGCAGTGGGCTGGCCATGGATGCAGTGGAGGAGTGGAGCAGTGGAGGTGGAGGAGTGGAGGTGCGATTACGATTACAGTCGCGATTACGGATGGATGGAGTGGAGCAGTGGAGCAGTGGGCTGTGGAGCAGTGGACGGAGGTGGATGACAAGTGGGCAGTGGGCTGTGGAGCAGTCGCGAGGTGGAGCAGTGGAGGGTGGGCTGCAAGTGGGCAGTGGAGGAGTGGGCTGTGGAGCAGTGATGATGGGAACGTGGAGCAGTGCGGAGTGGGCTGTGGAGCAGTGGAGGAGTGGAGCAGTGGAGCAGTGGAGGAGTGGAGGAGTGGAGCAGTGGAGGAGTGGAGCAGAGGAGGAGTGGAGGAGTGGAGGAGTGGAGCAGAGGAGGAGTGGAGCAGTGGAGGAGTGGAGCAGTGGGCTGTGGAGCAGTGGAGGAGTGGAGCAGTGGAGGAGTGGGCTGTGGAGCAGTGGAGCAGTGGAGGAGTGGAGCAGTGGAGGAGTGGAGCAGTGGGCTGTGGAGCAGTGGAGGAGTGGAGGAGTGGAGCAGTGGAGGAGTGGAGCAGTGGGCTGTGGAGCAGTGGAGGAGTGGGCTGTGGAGCAGTGGAGGAGTGGAGGAGTGGAGCAGTGGAGGAGTGGAGCAGTGGGCTGTGGAGCAGTGGAGGAGTGGAGCAGTGGGCTGTGGAGGAGTGGAGGAGTGGAGGAGTGGGCTGTGGAGGAGTGGAGCAGTGGGCTGTAGAGTAGTGGACTGTAGAGTAGTGGGCTGTGTACCTGGGACGAGGCGGTTCTTCAGCGGGGGAACAGTCACACCTTGAATGGGATACTGCAGAGGAGAGTTGGGCGGAGCCAGCAGCAGTTTAGATGATTCAGACTGGATCTGTTCAAGATCAAGCTCAGTCATTTCACAGTGCATTGAGCACCTTTGTGCATTCTGCCATTTGTGATCTTCACCACAAATCTGAGCTGATGCTCAGTTGCTAATCACTCTGCAACCTATTGAGTCCCTGAAAGATATAAGGCTTCCAGGAGTCAAAAGAGCCGGACCGCTTTGGAAGCCTCTACTTCTCAGGGGACATACAAAGGCAGGGCTGGGCGATACAGCAAAAAATTATTATCACAATTTTCTTGGGGCCCAATCATGATTTCAATTTGATCACGATTCACTTTGTACTTTTCTATTGCCCATAACAGAGCTGCATGATTTAGGAAAAATATCTAATTGTGATTTTTTCTGACCAGATTGTGATTAGATTTGTGACTACATTTTTAATTATAGGAATCATTTCAAATTTACATTTTAAACACAATTTTGTCGCTTGTAGTCACATTTTTGTTACATTCCGTTGAATTTGTCGTAATTAAGCGTGTGAGGTTTTTAGCTATGTTTTTGCCGCTTTTAGTATCGTTTTGGTGCATTGAGTTACATTTGCAGTTGCACTACAGGGTAATTTTTTAATTCAAATCAAAGCAAGACATTTGTTGTTTGATGAAGAAATTATTGCACTTACGATTTGCTAATTGCATCCATTAAAATTGCGTTTTTGTGTGGATTTGGTTGAATTTGCACAATTCAACCAAATCCACACAAAGGAGTGGCCTTTAAGAGGTAAATAAAGTCATCTGCTCAGAGGCTTCAGAGGCTAAACAACAGGAGAAAAGTGTGTTTGAACAGACAGCTACATTAAAGACACAAACAGTCAATCACGATCCACAATTTCACAAAAATAGCAGATTGTCATAGAAACGAGTGCACGGTTAGATTTTTATCACCGTATCACAGAGCCCTACACAAAGGGGACATATTGTGCTAAAACATGTAAATGACAATCTGCTGCTTGTTATCTGAGTTGATCGCTAACACAAGTGTAAGCACTCTCAACTGTGATTTAGCTGGAGTGTGTGTGTGTGTGTGCGTGTGTGTGTGTCTGTGTGTGTGTGTGCGTGTGCCTGTGTGTGTGTGCGTGTGCCTGTGTGTGTCTGTGTGTGTCTGTGTGTGTGTGTGCGTGTGCCTGTGTGTGTGTGTGTGTGTGTGTGTGCGTGCGTGTGTGTGTGTGTGTGTGTCTGTGTGTGCCTGTGTGTGTGTGCGTGTGTCTGTGTGT